>WSFP011431368.1:0-21600 GCA_009831015.1 Picea engelmannii | reverse complement strand
CTACACCATAACACATGCCAAGGTCACCATGACAAAATTTCAAGTAATTTATATCATTTTTTCATGATTTTTCGTCAGGAATCCAATGGTGCACTTTGTTTATGCATTTGAGCAACATGTAAAAAGGTCATTGTAAAACACAAGCATTTGAGAATTAATAAAAGAAGTATCCATTGGAAGTGGACCCAGACAGGTAACCCAAATTGGGTGAACTCCGATTTTTCCAACTTGTGTATGTGATTATATTATTGTTGTTCATTCAAGTTCATTTATTTGCAAGTCATTTATCATTAAAGTGGAATTGGCTAGATAAGTATTTCACATGTAATTTGCAAAACCATCAAGCGATCATTTTATTTCGAAGATCAAGTAGATGTTTATGTGTATTTAAAATTATCAGTATCTAGGGATTTTTTGGATCAGATCTCCACCATTATTATTTTTTATTAGGGTATCCCAAAACAATTTAATTTATTTTCAACATGATGCTTGTAAATAGCTATTGAATTTTGATATCCAACATCATAAAATTAATTAAAAAAACATAATTGGCCAATTATAGATAACCATCCCCTAGATGGGGTGACACCAATAAGGGTTGGATGCACCCACGTGGTGAACTAGGATGTTGAATTGACATGTGAGAGGTGTCAGATAGAGGCAAGGTCTCTTGGAAATATGTAGAGGAAGGTGGTAGTTGTAAGGCTTGAGTGCGGGGAGTACATATCTACACGTTCCTTGGTTGGAAATGAAGAAGATCATTAATTAGGGTTTTTCTTAGCTCATAGTAATGACACAATACTTGATGAGGCTGAAGTGGAGACTTCATGGCGTGAGTATTGGGAGAAACTAGATGAATAATGTAGAAATGAGGGGTGGATCGATATTCTGGAAATGATGGTACTAGCTCATTTTACTTGGTTTGGGGGGTGGCGATGAATCAACGAAGACATTCTAGGGACCATGACATGGCAGGATAGAGGGATTTAGAATGCGGGGAATAATTTGATGAGGCTTCCTCGATTTTTTTGGAATATGGGCACCTTAAGAAATCACAGTAAGGGGGGGCTTTGAAAGTTAAAGTTGAAAAATCTATGTGGAACACAAGGGGAAGACCAAGGTCGGGGGATATTTGGGTCAGGATAGAGATCTGGAATTGACTTGCATGTCAAACGGGTTATTTCCACCGGTGTAGTAATTGACATAAGATATTCAAGGATTTGAGGACGTCGAAAATTCATAGGATTGTAAAGAATTATAGAAAGAGGGAGAGGGAGAGAAATGTGGGGGTGAAGAGGAAAGTTACGACCTCATCCTCCCAAGAGCCGACAATGAACACTAGAGAAACCTGTGAGGCTTGGGAGGTAGGGCATCGATTCTAGGAGCTTTGGTTTGAAACTGAAAAAAGGGAAGTCAAAGAAGTTGAGGTGATGGTTAGAGATCAAAGATAGACAACTTTTGATAAGGAGATCCTGGAGGAGGTGCAGGATTGGGTAAATTATCCTTTCTACTCTAGGACAAAGGACACCAAATACTTCAAAATTGTGGAGACTTACTAGATTGTGAAGGAAATGGTAGGGAAATATCTATAAACAAAACATGAGAGAGCGGGGGGATATATTGCACACAATTTGAATATTTTTGGGAAAATTTGAATTATTATTCTAATCTCAGTATGGCCTTTGATTCAAAGTGTCGCCAACTATAAATCAAGTAAATCAGTGAGAGGACATATAAGGAATTTCGAGCTCTTGAGGGACCAAAAATAATCCAATAGATGTGGATGCACCCGATTAGACTGCAACAAATACTCTGGATGAAGTGCAGGAAGAGAAACTCTAGGCCAAAGAATATCCAACCCATGGACTATGATAAAATCCCTTTTAAATGTAAACAGTGCCATGAATATGGGATTTTTTCTAAGAACTTCCCAAAGAATTCAGTAATTGAGCAAGGACCTCAAGAAAAATAGGATCTATGATAGTAGGTTAAAAATAAAAGGGTCAACGACAAGAAAATAAAAAAAAATTTCAACCTAAGAATTCTATGTCATCTACTGTAGCCTCTCAACCATCTAGAGAAGGAAGAGCTCCAAGACAATAATCTCAACCAAGTCCATCCAATGACTAGGAAAATGACAACAAAGGAAACTCTTTGAACATATCAACATGAATGACAGTCAACCCCAACAAAAATATGTATGAACTCTCTAATGAATAACATATTCCTACAATGGAAATAGTTGGAATCCCCATGTTCAATTCTATATCAAACATAAGAATTCCAATTATGGAGGAAAACCTTGACTTTGTCCCATTGGTGACTATGGAAAGTAATATTCTTGAACATGTGGAGGGTTATTTTCCCTACCCAAATAAATATTACTCTTCAAGAGGTGCAAACCCTGGCCATTAGATTTCTCATCATGATGAGGAGTAAAGGTCTGATGAGGAAAAGGAGGAGCAAGTTACAGAAGGAAAACCTCTTAAGAGGATTAGTCAAAAATTACAAAAAGAAAAAGAGAGGAAAATGAAAAAAAAAAAGATAGAGTTGGGTCAAAAATGCTGCATTGAAATCCTAATGGGAAGAAGAACCACAAGGAATCAAAGTGGACAAAATAACCTATTGGTGGAAATCCAAAACCCCCTGGTAAATATTGATTATTGTCTACTTGAATTGTAGGGGATTGGACAACATGAAAAAATCAGAATCAATAATGGTTTTGGTTAAATAAGAAAAACCCTTAATTCTCCTTCTCCAAGAGACTAAGCTAGAGGTTGATAAAGCCTTAATTAAGTGCAACATACTTTGGAAAAATAACGAAGGATAGGTAGTAAGTGATAGAGGGGCCTCTAGAGGTCTTTACATGGTGTGGAACTACTCCCTTTCGTAGGTAATTCATTGCCAACATACTTTACATTGGTTATTCACATGCCTCAAGTGTATACATGGTAGTGATGATTTTAATTTATTAAATGCGTACATGTGAGTACTCTACTCAGATAAAGTGGATAGATGGAACTCTTTATCGACATTGAGAAGATTAGATCTATGCATTCATAACATCATGGTTCAAACTTTAACACCACCCTCAGTAAAAAAGAAAATCGAACGGGGGGGAGGATGCATAGTTAGAGACCCTCTTAGAGATCGAATGGAAGATATGATATCCTTCTAGGATCTGGTGGATATCAAGCCCATCAGGTGGAGATTCACTTGGTCCAACATCTGGCATGGCCCCAGTCATATAGAAACCAAATTGGGCATGTTTTTGGTTTAAAGTTATTTTTTAGAAAGTGATTTCTCAGCCTCTTCAAAAATAATTCCTTGGCCCACCTCTGATCACAAGTCTATCCTCCTTCAACTTAAGGAAATTCCTTACTATGGTCCCATCCCTCTCCGCTTTAATCTCCTTTATCTTCGAAGCAAGGAAACTTTTGAAATTATAAAAAGAACGTTGAAGAATTGAATTACTGGTTCACCTATCTATATTTGGGAACATAAATTAAAAGACATGAATAAGTCACATAAAGATTAGGCCAACAATTCTTTATCCCCTCTTGAAATAGAAATTCAAGAAAACAAGGAGAAACTAGAAACAATTCAAACTGAATTAGAACAAGAATATGTCTCCCAATAACTATTATCAATTATTATAAGAGAAAGAGACGTTTCATCAATATAAAAAATCCCTTTGAGATGAATAAATGACAAGGAGGCTTAAATCAAGAAGTTTATGGTTGGAGAGAGGGGACATGAACTTGACTTTTTTTCATAAACACGCTAGAGTATGGATTTGGAGAAACAATGTGAAAGATATTTTTACCCCTTCTTGGGAAGTACTTAAATACTTTGATGTGCTTAAGGAGGGTGCCTTCAATCATTTTAGTGATCTTTACAAAAAACAAGATGGAGTTGAGCCTAAAATTACAACAACTATCCTGGAAAATATACCCTCCATTATTTCTCATGAGGAAACTAACTTTCTTATGTGGAAGATGTTTGGAGAGGAAATAAAAAAATATATTTGGGATATTTCTCTTGACAAAGCCCCTAGACCCAATGGATTTACCATCCATTTCTACAAGGAATGCTAGAACATAATCAAATTTGATATTATCAGGAAGATTCAATACGCACATAAATATTTTCGAATGGGTGGAGCAACAAACTCATATTTCTTTGCTTTTGTTCCAAAAGAGGAGAAACCCTCCTCTTTCTCTAGCTTTAGAATTATTTCTCTATGAAACACATGATATAAAATAATGACCAAAATTATAGAAAATAGACCCAAGAAGTTTCTTCCCAAAATAATCTTAGAAAATGAAGGGGGATTCATGGAAAAAAGACAAATTGTGGATAACACTATACTAGTCCAAGGAGCGATCCATTCAAGCAATAATAAAGGAGACAAAGGTATGATTTTAGAGACTAACATGGAAAATGTTTTTGATTGGGTTCACCATTCATTCCTCTTTGATTTTCTACATAGGTTTGGGTTCAACCCTAATTTTATTCATCGGGTATGTTCGTGTATTAACAATCCTTAGATACATCCTCTTTCTAAGGAAAGGTTTCCATTTATCCCCCATGTTGTATATTGTTATGGAGGAATTTCTTGGCAGGTTATACTAGAACACAAGCACAGCATTGGAATTATTTCAGGTATCCAATTTGTAAGAGGTGTCAAAAGCATTAATAATTCTCAGTTTGTTGATGACACTCTATTATTAGGAGGAGATTCCACCACTGCCGTGAGAATATTCAAGATTATTTTGGATTTATTCACTCAAGCATTGGGTGGCTTGATCAATCACATCAAAATTCATACATATTCTTGGAATGTGAGCCAAAATACACTTGCTTCCCTTTCTCATATTTTTCAATTTCCTTGCAAAGATGTTTGGTCACTTTCAAATATCTAGGTATGCCTATTTTCCTACATTCCTCTTTGTCTAGTTTGTGGCAGTGCTAGTTATAACCAAAATTAATACTAAATTTTTTCAATGGAGAGCACATTGGTTGAACCTTGCAAGCCTCCTAGTCCTCATCAAATCAATATTATCAACACTATTGGTTTTCCAATATTCATCCCTCCTAGCCCATGTTGTTATAAAATAATAGATAGCTTAGGATATTAGGAAGTTCTTATGGAAATGATGTAAAAAAAATAACAAGAGGTTTCAATATAGTTAGTTAGTATATTGTTATATCTCCCAAGGCTCACAGGGGGCTGGGCATCAAGGATATAGGTTTGATGAATTTAGAAATGGGATCCAAGCTACTCTAGTGATTAGTTTTAGGAAAATATGATTCGTGGAAGAAATCATTAGTTAGAAAATATTTCACAGGTAATAGGAAAAGATGTTTGGACTCAAATCCTTCCTTTAGTGAAGGCTCTCCCATATGGAAATTGGTCAAAGCCTCTATCCTAGAAATTCAACCTAAATTATTTTGGGTCCTCAAAAATGGGAAAAACATTGAAATATGGAGAGACACTATTATAGGAAATAAGCCATTGATTCAAATGCAAGATATACATCCTTTGAAATCTTGACCAGACTCTCAGGGGAAAAATACTCTTTATGATATCTCTTCTTGGTTTGCAGATGGTTGGAATTTTGGGCCCAGTCCTCCATTGCTTTCTTCCCTTCATCAAATTTTAGCATCACTCAAAGGATGTGCTCCAAAAAGGTGATCCTCTATTAATCAACTTGGGTGGGTAACATCATAATATTCAGTAAAAAATGGATATGGGACTTGGTTGGTAGAAGTGTACCTCCCTCATAAATATTCCCTATGGAGTAAGATCTGACATCCAGATGGTATTCCAAAAATCAATATTTTCTACTAGACTTTGGAGCATGAAAATTTTTTAAATTCAAAAAAATTGACAATGAGGGGGATCCAAGTTCCTTCAAGATGTGCTTTATACTTGAACGATTTAGAAACTACTCATCATTTATTTTTGGAGTGTCATTTAACTTCTATAGCGTGGCAACAAGAAATGAAGGGATTTGAGCATCAATTGCATAAGCCATATTCTTAGATGAGCTTATTCAAAAAATGGGATTCATGTATAGGGGGTCCCTAAAAAACAAACCTTTGTTGAAGCGATTGTTGATTACTCTCCAAAAATATATCTGTTGGAAAATATGGTTGGCAAGAAATCAAGAAATATTTCACCAAGTGATCCAGGAGGATATTGGTGGCTACCCACCTATTCCAACTGGCTCCTTGTGTCCATTTTTTGTTCAACAAATTCTTTCGTACTGCATTGAAATTGTGGGTTCTACACTTCTAGGGATGTCTGAATCCCCACACATCCTCCAGGTGGATACGAGTGGCCCCTCGGCTAATCCAACTGTCTTATTTTGTATGTTTTCATGCCAACACATCTTTTTGTACTTCCAGGTCCGTTTTGGGGTCCTAAACGTTGTTTTTTTGGCTCACCATAGTCAAAATGTAGACAAAGTCAGAGTTTGACGGTGAAATGTGTAGCTCTCTAAAATACATTTCCAACAGGCTATCACGCGCCTAAAATGGAGGTCGTCTGCAAATGTTACGACACTTGGAAGTTGAGGTACCAAATTACACCAACTTACCCATAGGGCCTGTTGAGGGGTCCTAAATCTCTTTAACTCAATAGTAGGAACCAAACCCACCACTGAGGCCCAATTAGACTCTGCAATGTTTAATGGTGGAATGGTTCTCCAGATCTATGTGATCGGACCAATTAATCGATGGGCTTTATGTAGTGATATACATGATATCTTCTCGTGAAAAATCCTCCTTCATTTTGAACACTCTCTTTTTGTGTTTTTCACTTATAGGTGGGTCTGATACAAGATATGTGTTGGTATAAACCAACTGGGTAACAAAGCGGAGAAGGACTAACTACTTAATAAGGCTGAGCTCAGAATAACCCTCGTACTCAAGCATGCAGACAATAATCCTTACGTCATCCTAGTACTAATACATTAACCTGCTGGTGTTCCAATTATTGACTGAGATGAAATTATCATAAGAAGACATACATGCAATAAACAATGGAAAGAAAAATAGTTTGATTAGCTCTAATCATTGATCACACATTAACACAACAAGTTATTTTTGATCATTGGAGACAAGAACTATAAAAAATTGAATCAAATAACTTATCAACGGATTGAGAGGCTCTTACTCGTTGCAACATCCATTCATGAGATAAAATCATAAATAATTCTTCCTCAGATCCCATCACACACGCTTTTGATGAAAAATAAACATAAACTTGTCTCTGGTCCTAAAAATGACTTCTCAATTAAGGTATCTCCGAAATAATTCTTTACAAATCCAAAAAATGAAGGTCTTTTCCAAAACTATCGACCCCTTCTAACCTAGTCGATCCTCTTATTTATAACATATTATTAACTAAAAATAACTATCAAATGTGAAAGCTAAGTAAAACAAAACATCACCACATGGTTCTTTCATCTCTCAGTCTTCTAAGAGTCATCAAGTGGTTTCACTTGAATGGATGAATCTTCTCATACTTTGACAATTTGACGAAGGTATCCTCGCAAGTGTTGGCATACGGGAATCTGTGTTGGTCCATCGGGGCCGAAAGGATATCCTTTATTTTCACTGCCTGTGCCCGATACTTGACTACTCTAGCACTTAACTGTTGTAACACTGTTTGAGCCTTGATCGGGTGCTCTATGAACTGTTGTACTTGACTTGGTGCCATGTTTTCCACCTTTGCTATCTCCGCAACACATGATGCGTCTTGTTCGACATGTAGATTGACTATGTCATGCAAGTCAAAAAAGTGCTCGGGTGTGCCGAATTCTGGGAGGCTAATGTCTCTCATCGATCGATTGATCTTGGTCAAGATCCTTTCGCAATCAGCCCAATTATCTTGGATAGCCTGATGAGGTTCTTTGGCCATTTTCACCCAGTATTCGGTTGACTTCTTTATGAGGTCAATGTTGCTATCCCTTAGTACCCGAATGCTGTGCTCTTCGACGTCTCGGCCCTGTTGAACCACACTGATGTAATCGATCCTTTTCACTGCTTGGTGTGCTTTTTCATACCATATTTCCTTATCCTTGCACGTTTCCAGTGCCATAAGGGTGTCTTCCTGGAAATCGACTATCCCTACAATGAAAATATGCCGCTCATTCGTGTATTTACTGTAGGAATCCTGGAATTCGCTTCTTAAGAACATTGTGGCCTACATGGAGTCCTGATAATATTTATCCAAATGGTGCAGATGCTCCAACTCCTTCAGTGCAACACCAACTCCTCTTCATCTTTCCTCGCTCTATCCAGGGTGGCATCTGTGATTTCCATCCCTGCACCAATAGGCTCGAACGTATTGGCATGCTCCATGCTAATCAATGTTTCCTCTGTGGTGATGAAGATGGAGCTTACCAGAGTAAGCCTCCTCTTCTTGGTGGTTCTCTTCATGATGGATTTCCTCTTTCGGTCATAGGTGATGGCATGTATATCAGTGACCTCATCCATAGGTTCGAGGATTTGTTGTTCTCCCCAAGTAAGCATGTTTCCCAGGCTCCTGACGGTGTATATATGTTCAATACTGGGTTCTTGAACCTCTTCTGTGTGTTCCGAAAGTTCGGCCTCTAGTTGTTTCTCATCGGGAGGTAGAGTACTGACCAATATTAATGCATCAGGGGCATGATTAGTACTTACTTGATAATCGACTATTGAGATGTTGATTTCTTGCTGTGGAATTTCTTCTTCTTATTCACCTGACCCTAGCTCGTCCTTTGGGTTGTTCGCTTAGGTCCCTAGTGCATCGAGTGGCTCAGTGTCTAAGACACTTTCGACCTCCTGGTCACTCTGTGGAAGGATTTGAATTTGAGCATCGAGAGCTTGGGAAGATGCTTTCTTGGGTTCCTTTTCCTCTATGATTTGTACCGGAGTCACCAGGGAAACCTCTGAACTCTCCTCATCATCATAAATTGTTATTAATTCATGTGGGGGGTTTGGTGCACTTTCTATCCCTGATGTCCTCACTATCTTGGGTTAAGCCGAAAGTCCCCTGGTGATCTGGCCTGTGGCATTGAAACCTCAAGGTTATCTAAATCGATGATCTCTTCAATTTGTATTGGCTCTGGGTCACTTGGACCTCCTCGAATTTTGATTGGGTCTTTAGAAGGGACCCTTGTCATCTCTATTACATTGAGGTCATTTTTCATATGATCAATTACTCTTCGTGTTCATTCCATTAGGATAAATCCCCTTGCATGTGCCTCCCATGTCAAATACAATCCCCTATTTTGCACCTATGTTGCCTCTGCCGCTTTGATTTCTTCCTTGGCTATGAGGGCCTCTTAAGCTGTCTGCTCTATTGTTTCCACTTGTTCATCCATGCTCATGGCCTTGAACCTGGTCATTTTCAGGTCAGCCATCCTTTGCACCACCTTGTCCCAATCCTAGGCATTCTCTGTGAAGACTTCGACTTCGAACTTATCGTGAGCATACAACCAGTAGGATGACACATGTGAAGCATGTTGCAGGACTAGGCCCTTTGGATCGTGCATGTGGAATCAACCTGTCAGTAATATGAATTCAAGTTGGCTCAATCCTTCTTGTGTGGCTTGAGTGGTATCCTTTACCAAATAGAACCCTACATGGAAACCGTGGGGTATGAAATCCTATTTCTTGTCTTTGAATGGGGTGGCGTTGTAGCCTTACAAGATGGTATGATAACATATTTCTACTATGAAGAGCCAGTATGGGACATGAGCTGGTAGGATATGTGGTGATCCGGTGGCCCTGAACACCCTGATGTAGCCACAAACACCCTGATGTAGGTGGCGCGCTCATCCAAATACCAATGGCCTACCTTGGATATAATTTTCTTGGCTGCCACCAATAGCCTTGGGTATTCCTTCTTAAAAAGAATGAAATAAATTCGGGTGATGAATTCATCGCAGATGAAGGAGTAAGATTTCTTATACCTGTTTTCCCATAACACGCTGAAGTAGACGTGGACGGAGAGCTCTGCAACATGATAGATTAGATTCATGCCAACGAAGAAGTTCCTAGTGCACATGACATCGAGAAGGTATGAAGCCATGTAAAAAGTTGGTACTTCCCCTTCCTACGATGTCTGATCCTGCTGCATACAGGTGTGTTTTCACAAGGGAATACCCAGGGTTCAACGCTACAAAAACGCACCAACAAAACCTTAACTACCATCCCTTTCGGAAACACCTGCAAAGCAGATGAAGTCTCACCCGAGGTAGAGGCAGGGGCGGTTACAGGACTCCAGTGTCTGCAACCTTAGCTGGGATACAGATCTGTGACTGTAACACCTTAAAAAGGCACTTAGTAGTTATAGTTCACCAATATCTAGTCTTAGTTTACAACGCAGTTAAACCCTAATTATAGAGCATTGCAGTATTCAACCAGATCTACTATATTCAATCACTAAGCACATCCACATAGGCCAGATCCATACTATTAAGCACATAACATTAACATATCTATCTACCATTCATCTACATCGAAGCACTAAGAAAATTAACATATAAACACATCAACACATCACACAAAGCAGAGTAACACAACATGTACGTGGTTCACCCCCACCCTAGGGCTACGTCCACCAACTATTCATATTATTTATTAGCTTCTTCAATCAGTTACATGCATAGAGCCACAAAAAACCTACTTCGTAGAGGACATGATATTTGCGCACCTCACTAGATCCTCCTTCCCCGGGAAAGGTTACAACACTAAGCCTCTTCTCAATCTCTTACACTCGCTTGCACTGAGCTCTGCAAGCCTCATACAATATGAAAAAAATAAATCTCTACTCAACACTTAGCACTTTCAATCACACAGATCAAACTTGTAGTGTTAGAAAAACAGGACCGCGGAGCAATAAAATAAAACAAATGCGGAAAAAAAACACAGAAGATACACAATACAAGAGAGACACAGATTTACGTGGTTCACCCAGTGTGGGCTACGTCCACCAGAGAAATTTCCAGGTCCTTCCTTTATTATTATCCAGCAAATGAAGGGATACAACCTACAGTAAAACCCATTGTAACTTCCTCTTCTTTCTCTCACAGTCTCCTCTCTCGGAATACAATATTCGCCATCAATCATAGCCGCAATACATTTCCCTCATAAAAGAGGGTTGCCTTCTAGGGAAAAAAACCCTAACATAATCTCTACCGTTAGATTTGCGACCTTATAATGAACGGTCCAGATTTACAATGAAATTACAATATACATTTACAAGGCATTTTTTCCTTCGGGGGCTTCGCCCCCGAACCCCCGCTGGGGTCCTGCTTGCCCCCAGACCCCCCAGCCAGGGGAATAGCTCCTCCAGACCTTGCATAGGGGGTACCCCCCCTCTGCACTCCCCTACATGGAAGAGTGTACATACTTCTGAGGTGTAAATACTTCATGGGGTATAAACACGGCTGAAATTAAAAGACCTCTGAATCAGGAAGATAATCAGGCTCCACAACCAACATGTAGGTCCCTACTTACTTTGCCTAGCTACTTATTTATACATTGCAAAATAGGCCTAAGCATGGGTAAACCCATGGGCCGACATCCCCATACCCATTACATAATATCGAATCCCAACAAGGGCCCTAAAAGGGGACGAGATCCCGTGATCTCCGCTTTGTCTTGCGCTCCACCTTTGACAGCCTATTGAAGTCCCAAAAATAGGTCAAACCTGACCAAGGATCCTCAAAACTTGGTCAAGGGCCAACATGCCCCCAACACTCACCTGTGACTCGTCCCGAGTCACTCTGATCTGGGTAGCTCAGTTTAAAAATCCTCGAGCTTGGCTCGAGCTACTTCGACTTGTTGCTGTGCCACGACCTCCTATTCAACGAACTCTTGTATGATTGCTTCGTTGACAGGTCCCTCTAGGTGATGTTCAGCTGCAGTGACGACTTTCTCTAGTTCTGCTCCTCGGACTTCGATCTCTATGAATAGTTGGTAAGCCTCATCCTATACAGGTTGTAGTCTCTTAGTCACTTCCATGACTCTGCTCTAAATGGTGTGGAGCTGCTATTGGGAAGTGCACTTCTCTTGGGATTGCTTCATCCTTTCAACAATTGATAGGGGCTTCAATCGCGCCTATATTGTTTCTGCTTGATACTTCACCTCTTGGAGCTGAGACTCCAGTGCCTTCAGTTCTAGATTCTCAATGAGTTTCTCATAGGTTTGGGCACTGCGATCACTCAATTGCTTTCATTCCATGGAAAGGGCCTTTATTCTCTCAATTTTGCCTCGAGCAGTTGCATCTCTTTGATCCCTTACATCCTACGGAGTGTCGGGAACTGTGCAGAGCTCTAAGTCTGCTATTCTTTGCTGTATCTACTAGATATATTTTGCAAGCTGCTCTACTTGATACGTGACTCAGTCTTCAGCCTGTGGTTCTAATCCTGTCACAGAGCGAAGTTCTCTATTGACTGCTTATTTCACTTCGAGTTGATCTGGAAGAAACTATTCCCTTTCTTGCTGCATATGTGCTTTTTCTTCTTCCATTTTTGCCTGGATAGCAACCTTCTCCTGCTCTACAACTTGGCATTGTTGTACAAGTACTCTTTGCACTTGCTTCAAGGCCTGGGTGGTTTGTTTTGTTTCTTCTTGTGCTCTATGAAGGCGAGCTTCGGTTTCATCTGCTATTCTACAGAGTGGGGCTGGATCATCTCCCAAATATGGTTCTCCCGATGACAGGGGTGGCGCAATGGACACTATGCGACTGGACTGAAGAGCATGATGTACCCCTCGGAGTTTGACCTCAATTATGTCGTACATTTCCTCTTGCTTGGCTTCTTGTTTCTCCATGATTTCCTATGAGGCGTCATTTAGGGTTGATATGATGAAGTCAAAATCATCGGTAGTGAGCACAGTCTGCATCTTGGTCACGGTGACTCTGGATTTCTTCCGAGAAGAAGGTTTCAGGGGATAAACCTTCCTCTTCTTCAGGGGATCAGTCTCATCTCTAGGAGATGTTACATTGCCTTGTTTATGTTCAACTTCTTTGCCATTTATCTCTTCTACTTTTTCATCACCCCCTTAGTCAGGTGATACTGAAGCAGTCTTGCCTGAGGTGCTTCTTAAGTCTTAGACCTCTTTTATTTTATTCCTTCTTCTGTGTCTGGGTGTATCATGTTCTTTGTGCATGGTCTCTGGGCTGTCAGGGTCGGACATCTCTGCAGGGTCTACAGGGATAAGGAGGTTTGCAGACCAATCCTTAGTGATCTCCTCAAGGTCCTCTTTCATGAGCTTGTAGTACGACTGAAGCTGCTCCTTATGCTCGTCTGCTCACACTATAATATTGTCGATCTACGTAGAAATTCATTAGGGGTCGGAACCTCTGTAGGGTGTTCAGAGTCATGCAAGGTTCAAATTCGATGGCTCTCTTCAGCTGGAGGTAATATGTATGAAAAACTGCGTTCGACTACCACTTATTACTCATATCGCACGAGTACCAGAGTGCGATGAACTTCATAGCAAGTGGATCGAATGGCTCGATGTCTGGGAAGGTCGCACCTTCTGACATTTCCCAAGCAACAAACACAATGAGGATAAGGAGCCAGCTAAAGTGGAACTCATAACCCTGATCATGTGCTTCGCGACAGTCTAGTTCAAGCTGATTAACTAGGTACTTCGCCCAGTTCATCTGTAGACCTTCCACACACTTCCCCGCGAGGTCAACGACAAAGCCTGTGACCTGCATGGGTTGGTTATTCCTTACTAGATTTCTTGTGATTAATTGGCATGCTAGGAACAGTGCGCCATTCTAGATGGAAGCTACCATGTAGCCTTGCGTCCCCTTCTCAACATCATCTTATGTATCCTTGATCTTCTATTCTAGTGTGCGATCTGTGGCCTTTCCTAGATAGAAGTCCTGCGGATCAGGTCCTTGCATACTCAATCCTATGATCCCATGGATCAACATCGGATCAACTGTGATACATCGGTCTAGCCATAAGTAGCCTCCATGGTAACATGAAAGTAGTATCTTGACACATGCATTAACTTTCTGGTGCCTTTCGAAGTGTGGGTTTTTCATTACATTTAGCAGGGTGGACTGCGCAAGGTTCATCGTCCATGACTGAGGGATTATCTTCAAATTCTTCCCCTTCATCCTGGTCAAGTATTAGTAAGGGGTGAGCATGCTATGGTTCTTGCAATCTTCGAGGTTGAAGTCACTGAACTTAAACACTGCGATCTTGTCCTGTTGTTCTCTTATTGCGTGTATCCCCTTTAGGAGGTACGCAGTAACCATGGTGTACTCAAAATCTCTTGGCACATTATCTCGACTCACCACATCGGCCAGAGGCGAGATGTAATCGGGCAATATGGTCGATATCAACTTCACATTTTCTAGGTCGTCTCTGTGCTTGGTTCTATTCTTTTCTATTGGTCGGGATGGCCTGGATCCACAAGCAATCGATGAAGAGGCTTTCAATCCTCTCATCAATGACGCTTAAATACTTGCAGAGATTACTCTTTTAGTCATGAGGTCAATGAGAACTTCTTCGAAAATTTTCTCTACAACGCTAAGATTGTCTGACATGCACGCTCGTGGTTGAATATCTCGGGTTTTAAGAGTAACTACTCAATGAAACATGATGGATGGTGATAGCGCGATGATCACAGTGTGAAATCAACTAATCTACGGGCTCATATAATCACGGTTGGCCAAAGTGTTCTCAATTAAATGCTCAACGGAATAAGTAGATAACTCGGGAACGGATCTCTCCAATGGGTGAGATGCCTCCATTAACTCAGTTTTGTCTGTTACGACGCAGTCCCAACGGTCTGATGACGAGCTATATAAACATAAATGCCTTTCTACCAGTTCAGGGCATCGATCTAACGGTTATACTGTTCCCAACGGTTGTATTGCTTCACTATGGCGAAGTGCCATATGACGCTGTTCTGATATCCCGACGAAGTTCCAATTTTGCAAATTTTCCCTACCCTTTTGTAACATTTCAATATTAGTTCTCTTCTAACTTAGTTTTATAGCCTTCTTTCTAGTGACCTTCGTCTCGATATTCCTTTTTCCATTTTGATTCTTGTCTTCTTTTGGCATAGTAACTTTGTGTCGTTGAGATTCTTTCCTAAGATTCAAGGGTAATACTTATTCTCTATCTGGGGTAGGTATTTCAATCTTCTGTGAGTCTTCTTTTGTTCTTGCAACTTCGACATCCAATTCTATGGTCCTAAGTAGCTTTGATCTATTCTCCTGTTCTTCAATCAACTATGTGATCCTTCTAGTCATGAAATCTTTCAACTCTTGCTTCTTCTTCTCTAAGAATTCTTCTTCCTTCCTTCTGGCCTAATCTCTTCCAATCCAAGGTTTTCCTAGTAACATATCAAATGGGGCATTGTTCTCAATAAATTTAACAACCTCAAAATATTCCTCTGTCTAAGTTCTATGAGAACTCATAGATATCTGGGTAAGTCTTCCACATAGGGTTATCAGTTTTCCTCTGAATAATCCTATTCCTCCCAATGAAGGAATCATAACATGTTTTCCTAAAGTTTCCCAAGTTTTTTCTGTCATAATATTCACCTGTGTTTCTTCATCCAAAACGCAGTCAATGTCGAAGTCTCCTATTCTTTCTTCAATGCACTCTTTTTCTTTGAAGATCTCTAATAAGATGATATGTTGGTGGTCATTCATGGTTTCTTTCATCTGTAGCAATACTTTCTCTGATTCTTTCTGGGGTTCTGCCATAATCTTAGTTTCTGGATCTACCTTAGGGTTTTCTTGGTTCATATTCATTCTTTCAACCTTAGCAATCATTCTAGGGAAATCTAAAACTTCATGGTCCATAGATTTACAACAGAGACAACTAGGTCTTCTACTGGGGCATTCCTTAGCCAGATGCCCCGGTCTTCTGCAAATGTAACAAAGGGTTAATCCTTATTTTCTTTTAAATGATCCCCAACCTTTGCTGTACTGCGCACTAGGATCATAGTAGCTAACCTGCAAAAAATTCTTTCTAGGATCCTGCATCCAGTTGTTAGTCCAAACATTCTCTCTATGCATAGGTATAACATATATTTCACTATTCTTATCAGATCTACTCATATCAAATCTTCTTTCATCTACCAGTGCCCTAGTTTTCAAGCTAGGACAAATCTTATCAAACATACCTAGATCGATACTTTAGAAACAAAAATTTCCACTAATATTATCTTCAGCAGAGCACAAAGCTTCCAGATCTAAAACTTTTCACTATTCTTATCTTTATCAGAGCGTAGAGCTTGCAGATCTTACCTCTTTAAGAAAAAATTCCCACTTTTACCTTTCTCAGAGCACAAATCTTTCAGATCTTACCTCTTTTCTTCATATATGACTTATTTTCTTAGCACAGAGCTTCATAGATTGAGTAGAATACTGTGCACTAGAGCGACAGATCTACACACAGAGCTTTCACAATTTCAGGTTGGATCTTCACACAAAGATTCTCTTTCCTTAGTTCGTAGCAATCAAAGTTTCAGTCCTGAAAACATAACCATTTGTTGGCATTGGGGAAGAACCAGGGTTCAACGCTACAACAATGAACCAACAAAACCCTAACTACCAACCCTTTCGGCAACACCTGCGAAGCAGATGAAGTCTCACCCGAGGTAGAGGTAGGGGTGGTTACAGGACTCCAGTGTCTACAACCTTAGTTGGGACACAAATATGTGACTGTAACACCTTAACAAGGCACTTAGTAGTTATAGTTCACCAATATTCAGTCTTAGTTTACAACGCAGTTAAACCCTAATTACAGAGCATTGCAGTATTCAACCAGATCTACTATATTCAAGAACTAAGCGCATCCACATAGGCCAGATCCATACTATTAAGCACATAGCATTAACATATCTATCTACCATTCATCTATATCGAAGCACTAAGAAAATTAACATATAAACACATCAACACATCGCACAAAGAAGAGCAACACAACATGTATGTGGTTCACCCCCACCCTAGGGCTACATCCACCAACTCTTCGTCCTCTTTATTAGCTTCTTCAATCAGTTACATGCATAGAGCCACAAAAACTCTACTTCACAGAGGACATGAGATCTGCACACCTCGCTAGATCCTCCTTCCCTGGGATAGGTTACATCACTAAGACTCTTCTCAATTTCTTACACTTGCTTGCACTGAGATCTGCAAGCCTCATATAGTATGCACAAAAGTAATCTCTACTTATCACTTAGCACTTTCGATCACATAGATCGAACTTGTAGGTCCCTACTTACTTCGCCTAACTACTTATTTATACATTACAAAATAGGCCTAAGCATGGGTAAACCCATGGGCCAACATCCCCATACCCATTACATAATCCTGAATCCCAACAAGTGCCCTAAAAGGGGCTGAGATCCGACGATATCCGCTTCATTTTGCGCTCTGCCTTTGACAGCCTGTCGAAGTCCCAAAAATAGGTCAAACTTGACCAAGCATCCTCAAAACTTGGTCAAGGGCCAACAAAGTGCTTATTTTCTTGGAGATTATTTCTCCCTAGTTGAAGCTACACCCGATGATCGCACTGTGTATGCCAAAGGCATCCATGCTTCCGAAAACTTGGAGCAATATTTCTCTCCGTATAACTGGCAGATGCGAGCCATCAAATAAACGTATGGATCCCTCAAGTTAACCGACCCATACCATCCTATTCTCCGGTTGGTAAACTTCTTGTCCTCCTTCAACCATGAGGCCATCACTCAGCTTGTGTCATGGCATTCGTAGAACTTCACCATGAAGTCTGTGTTTGGCCACTCCTCTGGGTCTCTGAGTTTGTAATATTTATGAAATTCTACCAGGAGGAAAAATTCGACACACCCACCATTGTCATTATTGATTAAACATTTCTATGTGTATGGGTGGTTGATGATCCACTTCACGACCTATATGCAGGGGAAAATGGGGGTTCTTCTTGCCACCATGTGTAGATACGACCATCGAATGTTTGGGAATACCTGGTCATCGAGCGCCCTTACGTCCAGATCACTGTCTGGGACATATTCTGGGTATTCTTCTCGGCTGATCCTGTTAAAGAGATCCCCCCACTGTGGGAGCACCACCTTGGATATGTTTCTTGCCTCTGTATCGCCAAAGGCTAGAGGTTGAATGAAAACCTTCTTTGTTTTTGTTATGACGACAAGCTCCAGCCTAGGGATGTACTTGCGATCCTTGGAGAAGAGACTTCGCTTGTCTCTGGTTCTTTTAGCTTTGGTTCTCTCAGCAAGCGTCTGGTGGTTGGATTTCTCGATGACATTGTTCTCGCAACCTAAGCAAATTTTTAGAGACTATAAAAAACTAGACAAACGTATACAAATTATATCCAGCGAATTGATAGACTTGGATACATACCTCTGAAGCTTGTTAAAACCTGGTTTTTGATAATCACGAGGTTGATATAGCCTTCAAGTTGCTCGTTTAGCTCCTTCAGACGCTCTGGAATTCTCTTGCGCGCAGAATGAATTTGTTCACAACAGTTCAAGAGATTTTAAATAGAAAAGATCTTACTATGTCACATTATCCATTCAATTTGGGTTATGAGTGAAAATTCAATGGAACTTAAATTCATTGTGCATTGAAGGTGGAGGTGCGGGTGGTGATGTGGTCTATCGATGATTTAAAAAGGTTGTTTTGATTGGCGCATGAGGTAGCAACTAATGCAATATCAAGTATTAATTAGGTCCTTAAATGCCCAAAATCCGATCGTATCTAAAGTTGAAAATGTCCCGTTATGTCACTCCTTCAGTGGGTGGATCAGGGATCGGGGATCGGGATTGTGCTATGAACATTTTCGATGATATTCTCATACAAAAGCTCTGATGCCGATCGATCTTACCATACAATGCTGATGCGACAAAGCTGACTTGGAGGTATGAATGGGACCTAGGGAACCAAGATTGACTCAGGATAGAACTAGACCTTACGACCTTCGTACCTGGTAAAGACACATGGTGTTCGCAACTAGTGACTTAATTCACTTGTATTAATCGGATTCAGGACTTTCCTTAATTTATTCCTTCTAATAAAAACCTTATCTTGTCGATGCCGAAAAAGTGTCACGGATTGGAGATCGACGATAAACCTATCAAAGCGTTTTCAGATCGGCTCCCTTGAAAAAATCCCGATGCCGAAAATGCATCGGGGATCGACGATCGGGGATAACTTTATCATGGTCAAAATGTTTGTTGTGATCCTTCTGGGTTTTCCCTAATCCCGATAAAGTGCGTCGGGCATCGACCATCGATGATTACTTTTTATCCTTCGTTAACGTCTGTGCTCCTCGTAGTTTACCGATGCCGAAGGGGATTGACTATCTCTCGAACCTTTATGTGAAAACTTACGTAAACCAGAACTACCTTCTGTCGATGTCGATGGAGATCGGTGCTCGACGACTGTGGTCTTTTGAGTGGTTCCTTTTTCTTCTTTAAATTCCTTCCGATGCCGAACCTGAGCGGGTTGGGTGCAATGTTTGGCTACCTATTCTTCATTAAGGTGTTAAGGTATTTTAGTCACGGGGTTTCATAAGTTCAAGAAAACTTGAATAGGTGATGATATTCGTGAATATAAGCAAAGAAAAAACATTTCCCAAAATGAAATCGAATCAGGCAGTGTAGAAGATCAAGTGGTACCCAAAAAAGTAAAATAAAAATTGATAAGAATTTTTAGGGTGTGTTGAGTGCTCAACAAATGGTGACTTACTGGGCGAAAGCAGAATCTCTGTTCCTACCTTGGGCTTAGCTGATGCAAAAGCTAGTTAAGAACTTAACTGGTTTTTTATTAGAGCCTCTTTCATTCTTACATTTGAAATTCCCTGGTTGGGGCATCCGAGCCTACCTGTGGGGTTTAAACCTTTATTCGACCTTTGTTTCCCATAACCCTAACTCACGCCCTCTTTGATAAGAATTGAGTGAATCATTCATTGGCACCGAGCCTTTTAGTTATCATTGTTCACTTGCTATGGTGTTCCTCCGCTACCAACGAGTGTCCATAGCCTTGACAGAGTCACCCCGATGTCACAGACCTTGCTCCATTGCCAACGAGCATCCATATCCCCGACGAAGTTATCTGCATACCCTCTCCTACTTTTCACTCATTTGATATAATTGATTTTATTTTAGAAGAATGCCCTAAGCGAGTGGGAGAGGAGGACGTCTGTTATTTGCAAAAATGAGATGGTTAAGGTGAAATTTTTTGCTAGCACTGTCTTGAGGTGCATGTAGTCCTTTCCAGATTACCACCTTTCCCTTCAGGTTTTACCAAACCACTAGGAGTACACTTCATCACTTTTCCAAGGTTGTTCATCTGCACATGTTAGATAGAAAACTCCTTTAAAAAAACCACAGGTCTCCCAACGCTTCTTGTGTTATATGTAAGCGATGAGTCAGGAAAAGAGTTCATCACATCACATGAATTGGGGTCGACCAATGTCTTTCTAAACACAAACTTCAAAAGAGAAGAAGTACTATAGCAAGAAACAAAACAAAAATGCACTCCGCAATCAGCCTACCTAAAAAGAAAACATCATGAAAACACACACATTTTTTTTTAATGTAAATATTGTTTTAGGGCTTGGCCATTCACCAGGAGGGTGTCAGGTTCCCCCCTCAGATTTTGCAACCGAGACGTGCCTACCCTAATTTTCTCATCTACCTAAAAAGGTCCGAGCCATAGATTCTGAAACTTCGAATATTTCCCCTTCGATTCATTTTCTCTGTCCCATTTCAGGACTTAGTCTCCTACTTCAAAATTTTTCTCTTTGGCCTTATGCTTATAAAACCTGTTAAGCCCTAAATAGTGGCTCATTACCCCTTAATTGGGGCAAATTACATTAGTAATGTTATTTTATTTATGTCGGCTTTAGTTCATTAGTTGTAATTGTACCTCCTAGTCTCCTATATAAACCAAGGAGACATTTTCATTTGGAATCATCTTATTTTTGGACATTTATGTGGGGTATAAGGAGGTTTCCCCCTCGAAGAGGCTTATTACTTGAAATTATTTCTTTTTCAAGGCGTTGAGTACTTATTCTGATGTTTTTCTATGCTATATTGATATTTGGTTCTTAACATATGGTATCAGAGCTCAAGGTCTTGGGGTTTCGTTGCTACATTTGAGACACCTTGGAATTTTTGCTATAACTCCTTTTTTACAATGTTTAATAAGGAACTGCTTGGAGGATATTTAGTAGATGGATCAAGGTACGTTGGATTAAAATTTTAGCTCCTTAGGCCTTATACTTTCAGAGATACAACCTATGCAAGACAGGGTTCTGGAATCATCCTGAATTGAGTCATTGCAGAATTTTCGCTATAATTTTTTTTCTATAATGTTTCAGAGCCTAAAAATTGGAGGATATTCAAAGAAATTGGTAAGGTACCTGTAGTAAAAATTTCATCTTCTGGGTCATCTTACATTTGTATATACACCCTGTGGAAGATAGGGTATTAGACTAGTCCTATTGACTAGTCTCAAGTAGGTGTTCTGGGTAAAACAATCATAACTTATTCCTAGAGTATCCAAATTGAGTGAGCCTAGTTGCATTCGATAGTGGAGAGTTCGTGGTATTT
>WSFP011431367.1:0-21600 GCA_009831015.1 Picea engelmannii | reverse complement strand
CGCACCAAAGGTATTGTGCACATGATTATGGTGGAAAACAGTCCATAAATATGCCAAGGAATATTGCAAGAAATGTGATGTTTGACAGAGGATTGGAAAACCTAACAGAAGAGATGAGATGCCTCTAACACCACAAGTGACTCTACGGGTATTTGACAAGTGGGCAATAGACTTTGTTGGACCAATCAATCAATCAACAAAAATGTCAGGAGCTAGATATATCATTACTGCGATTGAATACTTAACAAGATGGGAAGAAGCAGCACCAGTCAAAGACTATAGCGCAAAGACAACAACACACTTCTTATTTGAGCAAGTGATCACCAAATTTGGATGTCCCAATATTTCGATGAGTGACTAGGGAACTCATTTTATCAATGACACTATCAGAGCTATGACTGAGGAGTTTGAAGTCTATCACCAGAAGAGTACACCATGTCATCCTCGGGAAAATGGAACAGTAGAAGCTTTCAATAAAATCCTGGAAAATGTTCTGACTAAAATATGCAATGTCAATAGGGATGTTTGGACTTGAAGATACCAATAGTACTATGGGAATATAGGACCACATGTAAGAAGTTGACAAGACAGACACCATTTAGACTGGTGTACCCAGTTTGCAGGCAACAGCAATTACCAACATGAAAAAAAGAGGAGTAGTACAAGAAAGGTTAAGTCAATTAATGGAAATGGAAGAGGACAATATTCTAGTAGGATTTCATCGGGAAGTATACAAAACAAGAGACAAAGCTTGGCATGACATACATATTAAAAAGAATAGTTTTAAGGAGGGAGACCTAGTCTTTCTCTATGACAACAATTTTTTCCAACACCCTAGGAAGTTTAGAATGCATTGGTTAGGTCCATATGAAGTTGGGGATATATGTACAACTACAAGACTTGGGAGGAACATAACTAAAAGGAATGATCAACGATAGTCGGTTAAAACTGTACAGGGACATTCAGCCTCTTAACCCTTAAAAGTTATAGTGCATTGATAAAGGCATGTATATAGCGTACTATAGTAGAGGTTAGGAAAGAAAACTCATAAAAAAGAAGACAAAAGTAGAAAAAGGAGAAAAATGAAGAAAACAGTAATATATATATATATATATATATATATATATATATATATATATATATATATATAGAGAGAGAGAGAGAGAGAGAGAGAACCATACTGGGAAATATCATGCGCAGAGATAACGGATTCAACGCAACAAAAAGAAAAAGTGACTGCACACAGCATATGGTTAACATAAATAAAAACACTGCGCACTAAGGAAAAGTCATAGCAAAAATATATGGCACACTGAAAAAGTGCAACACACTGAAAAAGGGGCCAACAGTTAGAAAAGAAAAAAACGTCGTTAGGGAAAAAAGGCGCGAATTGGGAATTTATGAAACTAAATAAAGTATATTGGACAAGCTTCAACGCATTAATAGAAGCTAAAGAAGCTTCTCCAAGAAGATTCAGTGAAATTATGACACCCTCTATAAAAGGGAAACGTGGGTCAAACAAGACTTATTGTGCATTTGCAAACTCGTGAAGCTAACAAGCAAGAAGACGAGATGCAAACATGCGAGTACAGAGATTGAAGCAACTGAAACTCAATCGGGAAAGCAAGAATTACCCATGATGCCACCTTCAAAGGTTGACGCGCCAAGCCAAACCACACAGAAAACATGTAGCAGTCTCAGGTCACTGCAAAAACCTGCAGATTCAGAGCAGGAAATGACACGGAGAGAGGGAATCCTTGATGTCAATGTAATTCCCTCACCGCAGATTGAACTAGTGAGCACCACATTGGTCGAGGAAAAATAACAAGCCCCGATGATGGTCGAGATGGAGATTGACTCGCACAAAAGTGCACATGGATATGAACCAATCGCCATAGGAAACCCACAAAAACCTGCGAGGGTCGAAGCATCCCATCGAAATAATGGTGGAGACAGCAAGCGAACAGAGTCTATTGAGCCAAGACCACAACCAATGGTGGGGTCCGCACAATAGGAAGAAGTACATATTGAATACATCACAGGGCAGCTAGAGTCAGGAAGGGAAGACAGAGAACCAAAGGTTAGGACCTCTAGCGCATCCATAAGAAGAAAGGGAAAACAACCCATCGTGTGGTCCCCTCGCAAGCAACCTGATGCCTCAATTTCTTTACCGCGCATTCCAGAGGGGGTGCGGGCCACGCCAACTCTATTGGGTTGCGTAGAAATGTTGAGATACACAAACCATGATGTTTCTGATACCAACAAATTCCCAGAATTTGTGCAGCAGGTGTACATGGAGATCATAGGCAAAGGACCATTTGGAGACCCAATACTGCATCCAAAGCAATGGGAGGTAGGCCTGGAAAACACAGGGATCATGAACCTTGTAGATATTCCCCACTTCGGTAGGGGAAAGAGGTGAATAACTGTGTCAATAAATTGATGGTAATTCTCCACGGAGGATTATTATGGTTAGAAAAGCTCATCTCCATTGACATAGAACTCATTATCTTCATCACAGGCTTGTCATCAATGGGTGATATTCCTATGCAGTACCTAGACAAAAAAACCAAAGAAAAATCTCTCGCGAAAGAGATGAAGAAGACATACGGGATGAAAAGAGGCTCGTGCAGAATTATTATCAAGAGAATCAGTGACGCAGCCATGAGGATGGCCACGATACCAATGGCATGCAAATTGCTACACAAATTTTGTAAGGAGGAGGTCCCTACAGGGGTAATCGCAGCAACAACACAGTTCCTGAACCTGTTCCTAGATGACTACAAGGACGCACGGGACTTGGGAATAGAGTTCTACTACTCCTAGTTATTGATCCTGATATTCTTAATCGGGTGGAAAGAGCCTCCCTACTCCTATTTCTTCAATAGAGTAGGTCGTTGTTGCGCAATGTGGTACATGTCAATGGGAAGCACTTCAGACCCTAAGTGAAGAAGTGGTAATGCTAACACCTTTGCTCGATATCTCAGCGACATCCAAGACAGCATAGCCAACACTTGGAGGATAACTCTGGAAGTGGTTGCACAATATCAAGGGGTAGCCAGCTTTAGGGATACGAGGCACAACCTATGGATCCAAGCACGCATGGATCGAGCAAAAGAATGGTTGCAACTTCGATTATGAATCAATGCAGAATAAGTTGAGATGGCAATGAGAGACTAGCAAGATGACTGGAGGATCCCAGTCATCACCAAGGACATGCTCAAGGGAAAATAAGTGGAAGCAGGGTCGCCCAAGACACCTGCAAGAGAAAACGATGCACCCAAGAAACCAACACAGGAGAGAAATCCCAGTCGAAAGCCAGCACAACAGAAGAAGGGTAGTGCCCCAAAGAAGGATGCGCAGACAGAAAAGAAGGAAATTGCCCCGGCACAGGAAGAACAAGGAAGGGGGGACACAGGAAACCCCTTAGACATATACTCCACAAGAAACAGGGCCACCCAAATGGCCAATCATACACACAGGGGGGTCACGCAAGAAGGCCAAGGCCCACAAACAAGTCCTAGAATATACAATCACCGAAGATGATATTGATATTGTTGCAGAGAGAGTAAAAGATCACGCAGGGGAGGAGTTTGAAGAGGCCAAGCTCCAAAGAGGAAGGATACAGAAAGAGTTGGCCAATATCAATCAGGTCTTAGAGAAAATACAAGCAGCGCAAAGGCACGAAACAGGAACATAACCAATCCCCTTGGCAACAGAAGCAGAGGAAAGGACCACGGAAAACAAGAAAGACACTATCCATACCATAGCACAAGCAAGTCCAAGTTTCCAAATAAGAACAGAGATGTTGCATATGGACAAGGCCATATCCCAGACACCACTCAAAGATATGGCGTAGGTACTGTTGGTATTGGAAAAAATACCAACAAAGGCACTATACAAACTGCAAGTTAGTGTCACGCAGGAAGTGAAATCGCAATCAAGGACAGACACGGCAGAATTGCAAGTAACAAAAAATGGCAAGGATTCCCTAGAACTGGTCTTCGAGAAGGTAAAGATGGAGACAAAAGAAGAGAAACAACGTGCAAATAATTTAGAGAAGAAGTTAAAGGAAGTCTTTACAAGAATTCCAGATAGTGCACAGGCAGCCATGAGAAATGCGGAAGAACATATCCAAATCATCACATAGACACTCAAGGACTACAAGAAGGATATCGAGGAAATTAAAGAAAAACTAACCCCAACTACTCCTCATGAAGTTATCGTTGAAAGGGAACAACAGGAAGCCCTACAAGTGGAAATGATGGAGAAAGAAGATGAAAAGGTCACACAATTGTTTGACAAGACCACACAACTCTGGATGATGTTGGAAGAAGATGATATGGTCCAACAATTATACCAACAAGAGGAAGTAATCATAACTACAATCCAAGAGATGAAACAGCAACAAAATTCCATGAGTATTACAGAGCGAGTGAAGGGTGTGCAGGAGATGAAGACCCTGCAGGAAGAACTGAAGACTGCATAGAATAACAAGTAGGTCAGGCAAGCCCAGTTAGAACCTCTCCAAGAGAAAGAGTGAAAAAATTGTGAAACTGGAGAAGGAAAAGACAAGAATGGATCAAGTCCATTCTGAGAGCGCAGAGTCTCTCAAGACAGTGCAAAGAGCAGAAGATCCCATAGGGAAAGTTGTGCAAGCTAGAGAAAAAGGGGAAGAGTTAGAAGGAAAATTACATAGCTTAACAGAGGATGTTCAAGGAGCGTGCACCACCTGAGTGGTTCAGAACGAGCCACATGTCAGTGTTGGAGTTCTGTTGGGCACGGGCCTATTTTGAGGAAAGACCTAATTCTTGAGCATGCATAATAGTTGGCAAGAAAGCAGCATGCAAAAAAATAAGGAAAAGCAACATGCAAGAGGAAAATCCACGTGCGAGGAGGAAGACAAGCCTAACCACATTAAGGTTAGGGTTTTTGACAAAGGTTGTAACTATTATAACCTTGTAAAATAGTATAAATAAGAACCTAGGAGGTATAGGTTGTGGTTGGGTTGTTGGTTGTTGTTCGGTTGTTGTAAGATCAGTGAGGATCGGTTATTGTTGTGATGTAGAAGAGTCGAAGGAAGCTAGATTTTGAGGGTTAGGTCACAAGATGAGGAGCCTGGTGTGATCTAGTCTTCCTCACAGAGGTTCTTGAACCTCTTCATGATTGTATGATTGAAGATGCAATGTGCGCGGCGCTAGATTTTGCAGCAGACTAAATAAAAGAATAGAGAAGTCAAATATTTGTGGACATAGCCCAAGAGGGGGTGAACCACAGTAAAGCATGTGTTATATGTGATGTTTATTGAATTATTACTTCTTGTTAATGTTTATCTTATGAATGAATGATTAACTAGATGTATTAGAATACATGCATGAGCCTAAAGATGAATGAACCCTAGAAATAATTGAATGAATAACAAGATCAATGCATAAAGGAGATCAAATACACCCCCATATCCCCACTCATTCCTAGACTACAAGAACTTGAGCATTGTGGTCACCCATAAAGCTATCTTGGGTGAGACAAGGTTTTGCACCCTGTGCACAACGTTGCCTTCTAGTTTACCAGGAGGATTGATATTTTTAGAGGGTTTTGTTGGAAACTTGTTTGGATCTGAACCTGGATCAACCCAAGAAGAAGTAGAAGGGGGATCTAAATCAACAATTACATTTGAGGCCTTCTTAACAGACTTACACCTTGGTGAAAGTTTCCCAACGGTCTATCCATGGGTTTCTCTCCAAGGATTCCGAGTGAGTTTGACAAGCGTTTGATCCAGGTACAGTGAAGACTCCCCTTTGTCGTCACCTTGTGTAAGATCCCTAAATATTATGGAAACTAAGGTTACCAACTTGTAGTCATCCTCTAGGAAGGTACAGTCAAAATTTAGGTTCGAAAGTATGGGCAGGATATCAAGTCTAAAATTCCTCAAGAGGACTGAAAACAATGGGACCAGAAAAAGCTTCAGAGGACCCCGAATGGATTCAGGATTCACGAAGTTCCAAAACCAAATCGAAACAACTAATTCTCAAGAAGAATCCCCAATATACTATCGTTCCATTGTGTATGGTTAAGCCTCATAGGGGTAATCCCCATTGCCCGGTCTCACGCGACCTCGTGTGTAGCCCTTATGTGAGAGGGGGTTCCCAGCTATGCCTATACGAAAGTTGGGTTTAAGCACTCTTTAGTATTCTATGGTTTGTGTTCGTGGTCTTGGACAGTTTACTCACTTATCCTAGTCCAAATACCATATACCTAGACTATTGTTGGTGTTCTTAGAAAATAAAAAGTCTATTTAATTTTATTAATGCGCATTCATTTTTATTGCTATTCTTTAGTCAAAACGTTGCATGGAAGTGAATCTTACGATGTGAAAAGACTCAACTCCAAAAGGATGCAAAGGGATGAAATTTGAGAGGCAATATCCCCAGTATGGTCGCTAGTCTGTTGTAGGGATTTTATACCTTGCATGAGATGAGCTCCCTTAGGTTCTTCCTATACCTAAGACAAGAACAAAGATACAAACAAATGATGCTTCTAAACTTGATAATATGTCATAACATACAAATATATCAATTCTCTACCAATGAACACACAAACTTACATGAAAAATTGTTTAGAGGGAAACATCTAGCATATATTCTATTAATCAAGTAAGCAATATTACAACTTACAGGTGTAAACTGAAGAGATGTCTTTCTTCCAAGCTCCTTGCCCAAGCCTTGCCACCAAAATGCCAGAGTAACTTTGTTAGTTCTTTCTCCCCTTTCCCATGGAAATGGATTGGTTCTTATATGGCCTTAGAGATAAGGCCATGTGGTTAATAGGATAAGAACCTTAAGCTCATAATGGAAGCCTTCTTGAGACTAAACCCCGAGAAATTAGAGTAAGGTCTCATCCATTGCAACCAAGTCCAAAAAAGAGAGCTTCTAGGCTTGGTCGCGACCTAAGCACACAGACAGAGCGATCCGGTCGCGACCTGGAAGTCCAAAAGGGGCGACCAACCCTTTCGGTCATAGGATTGAGGAAGGACAAGGGTGACAAAAAGGAGATTAGGCTATAAAATCAAT
This sequence comes from Picea engelmannii, assembly GCA_009831015.1. Lineage (NCBI taxonomy): Eukaryota > Viridiplantae > Streptophyta > Pinopsida > Pinales > Pinaceae > Picea > Picea engelmannii. Next base: position 14,530 of record WSFP011431367.1, on the reverse strand, counting down.
GGGAAAATGGTGAAAATAGATGAATTGGGTAGGTGACCTCTAGGAGATGATGTCCCAAGGGTTAGGGGGTTAATAATGCTATAACAACTAGATGTCATATTTTTTGTGAGCTGGTGAGTTTACCATTTCTATGAGAAATAGATGCCATATTCTGTGTGATCTAGTGATTTTCCTAGTTATATTTGAACTAGATGAAGCCTTGTGATGACATAAATCCAAGAAGGATGATGAGACCCTAGATGCATGACGTGGTTACAAAAATTCTTCAATATAGATTCGTGGAAAGTCAATAAGTCAATGGTCAAGTGTACAAAAGTGCAGAAGCAGTCATGACGATCATGCCAGAAGAATATCTTCATTGCTAAGAGGAAGTGTTGAAGTTTGAGTAGCTTCAAAAGATATATGTATTGTATTTGTATTGTATTAGACCAAGTCAAAACCCTAAATAATAATATTATGTTGTATTTGTAAAGTCGTCCCTATTGTGCCTTTGTAAAAGACAAATGTAAATTAGAAAGTGTTAATTGTACAAGTGGGTTGTGACCTAATTAAAGGGTGACTTAACTACTATTTATATGAGGCTAGGTGCCTCACTTGACGAACACACACAACACAAGTTCTCTCTCAAGGAAAAGTGCACAAGTATTAGGAGGAGACGCAACTACAAAGGAGGAGTGTTTTCGTGGAGGGTTTTGGTTATCTCTTCGTCTATATTTATTGGTCTAGTGTTGTGTTACTCTATTATGGTCAGGGTCTCTGGTCTATCTTCTGGTTATCTTATGTTTTGTGAGATCTCTCTTCGAGAGAGACGTTGTACTTGTTGACAAATCTATATTGAAGAATTTTTGTTGGGTTTTCTTCCCCAAGAGGATTTCCCAGGATAAATCTTGTGTATATTGTGGATGTATTTCTTTCAGTGATCCTTATGCATGAAGTTATTGTTCTAATATTTAAAAGTTAAAGAATACATAATACACGTAACTTCTTAAGCGAAATTTTAACAACCTGGAAGACTACCTTCAAGACAAGACAAGGTCTGTATGAATGGTTGGTCATGCCATTTGGTTTATGTAATGCATTGGCTACATTTATGAGACTGGTGAATGATGTATTACGGCCATATCTAGATTCATTTTTCATAGTCTATTTGGATGATATATTGGTTTATAGTGATACCTGGGAGAAGCACATCTCACATCTCGTGCAAGTGTTAAAGACTCTAAAGAAGCACTAGTTGTTGGCTAACCTCAAGAAATGTGAGTTTTCTCAACAATATTGGGTGTATTTGGGATATGTATCGATGGAGGGGAGCTTATGATAGATCTCCCAAAAATGGAGGCTATTATGAAATGGCCAATTCCTACAACTATCAATGAATTTAGGAGCTTTATCGGAGCAGCACAGTACTTGCAGAAGTTCATAGCTTAATTTCAACAGTAGTTGCACCACTCCACACCATAATAGAGAGTGGTAAGTGTTTCCAGCAGGGGAATAATCAGCAGAAGGATTCCGATGAGATGAAAAGAGAGATCAATCAATCACCGGGTCTCGCATTACCAAACTTGAAAATCCTTTTGAAGTGGAGACAAATGCAAGTGGGTATGCCATGGAAGCAGTTTTTATGCAAGGAGGAAGGATCGTATGCTATAATTATGAAATATTTCATGGGGCATTTCTTAACTATCCTACCTGTGACAAAGAACTCTATTCCCTAGTTCAAGTTTTCAAGAAGTGGAAGAACTATCTTATGGGAAAGGAGACCATCATCCACAGATATCACCAGCTACTACAATATTTGCAGGCTCGGAGTAAGATACTACAAACTAAACATTATAAGTGGATGGGGTTTTTACAATAATTTCATCTGGTCATCAAGTATAAGAAAGCCAACACGAACAAGTTGAAAAACATGCTTTCAAGGCCACCCACATCCAATATTACAATTTTGGGAACTTTAATGCACATGGAGCCTTTTACTCATGATGCATACAGAGAGACATGCATAGAAGATGAGGACTTCAAGGAGGTGTTTTGCCAACTACAGGGTCAAACTCATATAGAAGAAGGTGATGGCAAGGTTGACTATCATTTATAGAATGGATTACTCTACAAGCTCAAAAAGCTCTGTGTCCTTAAAGGTGAACAACTAGAGCTTATCATATAGACTCACACCTCTAAGGTTATAGGAAATTTTGGTGTTGGGAAGAAAGTTGCCAACTTATATAGGTAGGTGTATTGACCCACAATGAAAGAAAATGTATCACGATATATTATAGGATGTATGATTTTTTGTACCACTGAACCCAGTAACATGAAGTAAGTTCTATACCATCCCTTACCTATACCCACTCGACCTTTGGAAAGCATTTCCATGGATTTTGTGGGAGGTTTACCAACAAACTGGAAGGGACATGACTATCTATTTGTGGTAGTTGACAGGTTCATCAAAATATTCATTCTCATGCCTTGTAAAAAGACCATCAAAGGATAAGAAGCAGCAAACATATTCTTTGAACAGGCCTGGGTGCACTTTGGGATACCAAGGAGCATCATCTCAAACATGGATACCATATTTCTCGATACATTTCGGACTACATTGTGGGAGAAGATGGACACTAAGTTGAAGAGATCTACAACACTCCATCCATAGACAAGTGGGGGGGGGAAAGTAGTCAATAGGACTTTGGTGCAACTTCTGACGGGTTATGATCATAAGCATATGAATACCTAGGATTAAAATCTATGGTACATACAACACTCTTATAACAAAGAGGTCCACACTTATACTGGTAGTCCCCTTTTGAAACTTGTTTTGGGTATTTCTCACCTTTTCCATTGGATGTTGTTTATGGATAACAAGGAAGAGTGAGGGAAGAAACCATGGGAGAAGCATTAAAAACACATAATTTTGTGGAAAATATTTGGAAGATCCATTTGCAAGTACAGGTGACAATGAAGAGGTCACAGGAAAGGTACAAAGAATGACATGATCAACACATAATAGAAAAATCATTCAAATTGAGAGACAGGGTTTTCTTATAGATGAATAAGGAAACAATATAGGGTCCTGGTAAGAAGATCAAGACTCTATGGTATGGTCCTTTCGAGATATTGAAGAAAGTGGGAGATAACACCTACAAACTAAGTCTACCCCCATACATGTGCATTTACTCAGTAGTGAATGTGGAGAATCTAAAACTCTACGAGCCTTCCATGTTGGATTAGGAGTAGGAGAAGGTCTTACCTTCCATAGAGAACTTAGCACCAGATGCTCAAATAGAGTTGGTAGAGGACACTATTTTGTAGAAGTGGTACAAAACTACAGGATATGGGTAGTATAACCTTTGGCAAATTTGGTTGAAAGGACAACTTCCAGGTAAAACAAAGTGGTACTCTAGGGAGAAGGTAGAGGAAAATTTTCCTCACCTCATTCAGTAAATATTTTTGGGACCAAGAGCCTCCTTAAATGGGGAGGTATGATCTGGATTGGATCATCATATTATTTTTCATCTATCTCGATGCTCTATGGGTGAAAATTTTGGAGGAATCAACTTGCATAGCCATTTTAGCGGTTGGTGGAAATTTAGGTCCAAAAGATGATCTGAAATATTTTGAATCTATTTTGAGGCATCAAAAAACATTTTTTGATGGTTCAAACCTTACTATGGACCAAGCGGCTTATATTCTACACACCAAGACCTTTCTATTAGTGTAATAATCGCCTCAATCAGAGTTCGCATGCGAAAGTTATATATCTCGCAAGTTGACCTATTGTATTGATCACCATGGTGCGAGTGGATGCCACTTCGACCCTCATTACTTAAACGTGTGGGACTAGCTAAATAGTGGATTTTCTAGAAAATTATAGAAGGTACAAACCTAATCACTAATTGAGGGTTGAGGAAGCCAATACCCTAACCCTATATGACTATCGAGCTATGTTAAATACCAGGTCATTAGGAGGAGAAGGGGTTTCATTCTTTTGCATTGTATCTTGTTCCATAGCTAAGCAAAACATTTGAGAGTGGTATTTTGTGAGCATAAAAGAGGATTAGAGATTATGTAGCGGCTATACAGGCCTCAGTATCAAAGGCAACTTCATGGATAGTGTCTCTTTCTTTGTACTTGCATTTGAAGAAAAAAGAGCAGAGTGGTCTCACCTTCTAGTTGGGTTTTCTCTCGTATTGGATTTCTTGGGAAATATCTTGTGTTTATTTGTGGATAGTGTGAGTATTTGTTATGTTATCTATTTTTTTCATTTCATCTATTTCATTATTTTTAAGTAGAAAACCAATAATTAAAGAATCTGAAATCTAAAGGAAATTAACTTTCATAGTAAATATTTCAATATCTTATTAGATTTGTTGTGACGAGTCGTCTAGTGGAATATCCATGACAGCTTACAGATCATTCATGCTTGTAATCAATTTTTTGGACTGCAACATCTTTTCCAATATTGAAGAGCACTAAAGGAGTATACTCCTTGTATTTTGTTTGTGTTGAAGAGGAAGGTATCTAGATAGTCAAACAAGTAATAGGGAGGTGTTCCAATGATGTGTCGAGATGTTGATAAAGTCCTCCAACTTGTTTTGGTAAAACATGAGTTTGAATTGTTGTATTTTAACTCAATATGTAGAAGCAATTGAGTGACTGTAAATAAATAAACTATGTAATGATACAAAGACTAAACCTACATTTATGAATGTTGGCACATTTGCATACTTGCATAAATATTTGATTGTATTGTCTGAATGATTGATGTGTTGATAATACATATATAGTAGATAATATTTCATGTTATTTAATATGATTAACAGTTGAAAGTGATTGAATTGTTGTTGTGTTAAATTTCGAGATCATTTTATGGGTTGTTGTAAATGTTGCAATGAAAGGTTTATATGCATGAATGGTTATAATTGTTTGGGTGATTGAAAGTTCAGATAGTAGATCGAATGATCTTGGATATAGCAATAAGTGTAAATTCATAATAAACACTAAGTGCTACCACATGCAAAAGCCAAACATTATGAGAATGATCTCATACTTTTGAATTTTGATTTTTGTATGAAACATTTAAAATTTGAATTATTATGATAATATCTCATGGTAATTGTATGAGTATCATATAAGTAAGATAATGGATCTAACTAGTAAGGACATATGATATTTGTTGAAACTGAAAAATCATGGACATGATGCTACTGTAATGACTTTGAAGCCTTATGATATGTCTTGATCACCATGAGGTATGTTATATTAGAGCAAGTCACTAGAATGTCTTGGTAGTAAGACTCTACAAGTCTATGTTCTTTTATGCAAGAACGCCTTGACAAATGATGGATGACTCGAGGGTTTGTTTAGCAGAGAAGGGGATGCTTGAGCTTGGAGGGTGAGTGACTACAAAGAAGATACGACTTGAATGAATCTATTGTGAAAAACTCATGTTATATATTAGTTGGGATCAAGAAGGCACACACACACTAGGTGTGTTAAAGAACATAGTGAGTTGAATCTTTCCCATTGGAGCCATTTGGAGACTATAGATATTCATATAGATATGTATTGGGTTGATTTGTATACTTAATATTGTGTTATAAATATATATTCTTCAATTATGAATGTGAAATTTATATGAATAGAATAATTTATTCTTAAAATGGCTATGACATGCATTTTTTCATTCATTGATTATTTTAGGCATGTGTTGGAATACTAAAGATCTTGGAGGTGTCCCAATACTGTAAACAAATGATTGGACATTGTTGTCCAACATAAGCAATAGCAAGACAAAGAGACCATGAAGACAATGGAAGCCGGAGAATGAAGACATGGAACCTTGTTGAGAAGTACAAAACATCGAGGACAATTTTATTATAGCTGGAAGGTGAATGTATTCTAGAGGGAAAGTGAATGTAATATCCCGGTCTCAACCCTTTGAACTTGATCTTATTTTTATTGTAATTATGTTTTTCATTTCTATATTTTGCTTCATGCCATAAGCTAGACTTACCATGGCAATTTGATCATTTTGAATTTAATGAAAGGTTCTAAAAATGACTAGTGGGAGAACATCGATGGGGCTATGAATTTATCAAAGGGGAAAGGTAAGGGGGTCTAAGGGAGGAATTGACCTATGTCTCATGGCTACTACTATATCCTATTCACAACCTCTTTCATGTGATTGTCATATTAACATTTTAACCTAATATTTATGGCATTACAATTATGAACCTAGTGAAATGATTAATTATTTTAAGTAATTATTTATAATCCTTAAGTAACTACCTCCTATGTTAAAGCAACTAATTCCTATATGCACGCAATAAAGGAGAGTTGAATCGGGTCTCTTGATCCCTAAATATAAGAAAGTGAAAGAGTTGGATTAAGACTCTTCCTTTCACTCTCATTGATTCATGCAAAAGAGAGAATTTGAATTAGGAAGAGAAGCTTGAGAAAAAAATAACTTTTTCAAAAAAGAATAGAGTTCTTGATGAAAAAAGTGCAGCCTAACTATTATAGGATCCATGGAGAGATGAAAGAGACATTGTCATGTGGAATTAGACACCAAGATTAAGTAGGGAAGTACTTTCTTCAACCTTTGCATTTTTGTTGGCTTTATTGGTTGGTTTAGAAGCATTTGGTAAACAAAAGAGCAATTTGGAAGCTTTGACAACTCTTCTTCGCCTTGGTGGTCTCAACCCAGCATGGGGGTGGCATCCACAAAGAATTCACCTATGGTTGGAAGGAAAATGGTTCATCTATAGTGAGTTGTCTTAGAGCTCATTTTATGAAAGATAAGTGTATTCATCTTTCTCTTTAATTAAAATCTCAACCATGATGAAATGTACATGTATATTAGTATTATTTATTTTGAGTTCTTTCCATGGGAATTTTGTAGATGTCAATAAGTGAATAGTTGTTATAATTGATAAATTGTAAAATTTGTATGATAATACATTGCTAAACCTCATACATGCACATTGTTTATAGAAATGCATTAAAAATTGGTTTTTTGATTTTAATGTAATGATTTCATGTGAAATCGAATAAAAAACAAATTTGGAGTGGAGCTAGCTAGCACATATCTCCAAGTGCTCACCAAAAATTAGCCTCTAATTTATCTATATGACTCTTAAAAATGCAAAATTGTTGTAAATGAAATTCTACTGCAAATTGGCCATACAGTATCCATTGGCATTCAAATTGTAATAGCAAGTGGTTGATATCCATAACCACATGCTCACCAAAAATCAGCTTCATATATGTTTGTATGACCCCTAAAAACACAAAATAGCTATATATACAATTCTACTATAACTTGTCCATGAAATGTTTATTGGCACTCAAATTTAACAAGTAGCTAACATCAATATCCACATGCTCACCAAATTTCAGAGTTAGGTCCATCTATTTCATTCCCCAAAAGATGAAAATACAGTCAAGTCAAGAATGAATACTCAAAGCCCCCATACCCCAGGGAATTTGTGTTTGTTGTATATGGAAAGTTTTGGCATTTGATGTGAATGTTTTCTAAGGATTAACGCTCCACAAGAGTTCATTGGCATTTATTGGGAATTAACGAGCGTTCAATAAATGTGTATGGGAATTTATTGGGAGTTGACTGGGCAAAGCTAGTTAATGGGCGTTTATAAAACCTACTTAATGGGTTATTGTATCCTCTACTATTGGTGGTAAATGCGCTTAAAAGTTCCTTTTTGTTGTATATATAAGATTTTGACTAAGAGTCCATTATACCCCCACGTTATGAGATGGTTATATTTGTTATGGATTGGTGTGAACCAAGTTTATTCTTATATTGGCCTCTTAAAAGAAAGAGGAGGCTAGATCCTCCATACCCCTGAAATCATATGAACGCAATGCATAGATTATTGTGTAATTGTTGTAAATTATTTTGAAGATTACTGTGAGGTGTGTACCTATGTTGTATGATGGATTGTATCATGTTTTGGTCTCAAGATTGTGAGTTCCTATTCTATAAGGCTTTATGTCATTATATATAATCATGTGTTTGTAAATAATGAGGCAAGAGGCATGTGGATTAAATAATCATTAGGCAAAAATCTTGTAGATTAAAGAATCATTTTCTCATGTTTAATATGACCCTAATGATCATGGAATCACATTTATAATCAAGGGAGAAGGTGTTATATACATAAGCTTGAGGACCTTAACCCTAAACCCTAGGATTGTCCTTTAGAGAGAACAAGACCTCCATCTAAGAGATTCTAAAGAATTGATGAGTTGAGAAGATTGTTGAACTTTTAAAATAGAGTTGGTATGTGAATCAGATGCTTATTTTATTGTAAATTGGTGATATTATATATGCTTAAGTGTCACCATCTTGAGAAGGTATTATGTGGCAAATTGTTAAGTGTAATTTCTAATTAAATTGAGATCTTCAACTTGATTTTGTTGTCTAGAGAAATTAACCTTACATTTAAAGATTGAAAGTTTGACCTTATGTTGACTAATGTAATGCCAAACACTATCATGGTAATTAAGAAGAAGGGTTTCTATGTTGTAAATGGTGTTAATGTGTTGTATTGTGATTTGCATAACCCTACCATCAATGAAATGTTAGACCAATAGACCCGACTTTTGATATTAAGAATGAAGGTATGTTTCAATATGTCTTTTTCAAACTTGGCTTGAATCACTACAACTACAATGGGTGGTGATTTTGAGTTGTGGTTGCCTTTGACAACTTGAGACCAGGTGTCATCCATTACTTTGATCTTGGAGACTAGATCTTTCTAGCTTTCCAAGCTGGTTGAGATGGTTGAGATATATACCTTGAGAGTTTCAATCACCTTTGATATATCTAGTGCACTAAAGTCTAGCAAAAAGTAATTCTAATTCTAACTCTCTTATACAATTGGTTTGGGATTCGATTGTGTTCTTCCAATCTAAAAATATTTGGGATATGTTTAAGAGGCATCCCTGTAATCTAGCCAATTTCCTTAATTGTTCTTCAATCACCTTTTTCTGATCCGAAATAGTCTGGGTCAACTCATGAAATTGTTTTTCAATTGAACCAACTTTTGTCTATATGATCCAAAATGGGTTCGAACCAACGAATGGTTGCAAGACTTGATACTACAAGCCAATTCAACAATTTATGAAGGTTAGCAAACTATGAAAATCAGTGCAAATATAAAGAGTGAATGAGAGAAAAGAAAATGAAAAAAATAGAAAACTAAATGAAATAAGAAAAATAGAATAGGAGAGAAGGCTAAGGAATGGAAAATGAAGGGTCATACCTATTGGCCTTCCCCTTACCCCCATCTCTCCTTATTCCTTCCATTGTTTTCTGATGCAGGAGCATCGTCAGCAAGTACATGTGGCAGGACAACTCATCGCCTGAGGACCAATTTGGAATCTCGAACGCTGGCTGGTACTGCAATCTTTTGAAGCTAATAGAAAACAAAAGAGAAAATGAGCACGCGTGACTTGGGAGTTAACCCTAGTCTCGATGTAACCACAATTAGGTAGCAGTTAGTTTGTTTTCTTTTGTATAAAGAGAGGTTTTGTACACCCTAAAGGAGGGTTACGAGAAGTATGAGCAGGTAGGAATTTGTGAACAATAGTTGTTGCTTTGATTTTAGCGGTAACCATTTTCTTGATTTTGAATGAAGATAACAGAGGAAAATATATCCAATGTATGGTGTGAATATTGTTTACAATTTCCCTCTGGTTGTTGTTACTCTTTTCAAGAATGAATGAATCTGGCTACAAGTGTATTTAGCTTTGAAATGCTTGCATAAAATTTAAAATCGTTTTTCTTCGTGAGCCGGTGCAAGGTGTGCACACAATCCGTAAACAGTTCATTGACAGGGTTTGTTTCGACTCGTAAACCTCAGGAGAAATAGCGTAAGATTTTATTTGCAAAGAGTGCAAGGTGACTGCTGCAAGGAGTGCACAGTCATCCGCAAGAATCCATATCTTGTGTAAGAATCTGCTACAAGGAGTGCACAGATCCAGAATTCAGTCTGCAAGGAGTGCGTCAACAGAGTCTGTCTTGATTTGTAAGCTCAGGAGGAACAGTGTAAGGTTTCTCTACAGGAAGTGTAAAGAGATTGCCGCAAGGTGTGCACAATATTCGTCGCAAGAACTCAAATATTGGGTAAAGATTTGTTGCAAAGAGTGCACAGGTCTGGAATTCGATGAAGAGTTGAAGCGACTCCGTAAAGAAGTCGAAGGATGAGAACAAGGGAACGTCAGGAAGGCGGGAAAGAATTCTTTTCAAGAATCTTTGGATCTGAGTTTGACGAATTTCCTGTAAAAGCAGGAAGTGCTTCGGAGATCGAAATCTTTGAGGAGATCAAGCTCAAGAGGGGTATCACTTTCCAAGAAGTGCGAATGAGATCCAAGAATTGGACTCGCAGGAATGATAAAGGTTGAAGCCTTTAAATCTTTCAAAAATCTTCTAAGTTAGAAGAAAGTGTAAGCTCAAGGGAAAAGATCTGGACCATCCGACCAACGTCCAGACAACGAGGAGTGAGCGCAAAGAAAAATATCTTAGCCGTCCGATCTAAGTGCAAAGAAAAGATCTCAGCCATTCGATCTGAGAGCCAAAGAAAGGATCTTAGTCATCTGATCTGCGTGCAAAAGGGTCGTAGTCATCCGATCAAGGTAAGGTGCACTAACGATAAACCTTTGAAAGTGTACAGGAGAATCAGACTTACGAATCTCCGAAATCATCGAAGTTGTCCGTTGTCAAGGAAGACATGTGGCGATAGATCAGCATTTCGTTGACTCGCAGAGTGGAAAGGTCAAAGGGAAGATCCGTGAGGATTCGCGAAGTGCGAAATCACGAAAGGATCACAGTCGTTGATCGTTCCGAAATCATCGGGATCGTCCATCGTTAAGGAGGACACGTGGCGAGAGATCAATATTTCACTGACTCATGACTCAAAGAAGTCAAAAGCAGAGTTACAAGAACTTGTGAAATGCGAAATCGCGAAGTGCTCGAAAGATTGGCCCACGGTCATAGTGAAGGGTCACATCAATGAAGGAGAATAGAGGGGCTAGCATGCGCTAGGCTCCTGTTGGGATTTCGAAAGTCAGGAGAATCGGAGTGACTCACATGCAAAGGCCCGATACGTGAAGTCGCGACGCGCCTTTCAATTAGGCGACTGGTCACAGCCTTAGTCACATAAAGGGAGGGGCTTAACCAGGAGAGCTAGCGTCTAAATGTGTTGAAGCTTAAAGGCATTAAAGAGATAGTCGCAGGTTCCATATAACCTATGTTTTAAGGGAAAGAGGGTTTGTTGAGTGGATTTGAGGTTCTTGAGGGCCAAAAATTCAATCAGACTCAGTTTCTTCATCGATCCTAGACCGGAAGGTCACGCAGTCCTTAAGAGAGAAGGGGGGTCTGCATCAAGTGGTATCATAGCTGATATTCGTTTGTAGATTTCAAGTGAAGGAGAAAAAGAACTCGACGTTGTATTCTATGTGTGAGAGAGGGACAACACAATGCCACCGAGGAGACGAGGGGAGCCACCTTTAGCCATTAATCGTGTTGTAGAAAGAGAGATGCGAGAAATTTGTGCAAGGATAGAAGCGATGGAAGCAGCGTAGAAAAGAGCACTTGATGTTGGAGACGTCAACGATGCAGAGAGAAAAGATATAGAATTCAAAGAAGCTATAGAGGAACACGTTGTCGAAGGATGCTTGCTAAGAGCAGTTGTTAGATTGGGAGCTAGAGCCAAGATACAGGTCTCAATGTATGAAGACAATTTGGATGCTGAAGAACTGTTGGATTGGATAAGGTCCATGGACAAATATTTCTATTATAAAGATGTCGATGGGAAGAAAAGGGTGATACATGTTGTCACCAGGCTTAAAGGACACGCAGCACTGTAGAGGGATGAACTACAGGACGAGAGGCGAAGTAAAGGAAAACAGAATATAAAGAATTGGGACAGAATGGTAGCCAAGCTGAAGGCTAAATTCATGCCCAAAGATTATCAGATCAATCTGTTCAGAAAGTTGCAGAACCTGAGATAGAATGGTATGACAGTCAAAGAATACACAGAGGAGTTCTACAAGATGAACATCAGAGATGGACAGAGAGAGAGGGATGAAGAAAAAGTTTTCAGGTATATGAATGGCCTGAGGTATGAAATCCAGGATGAGCTCAGCGTGATGTCGGTAAAGACAGTAGAGGATGCTTATCAGTTCGTGTTGAAGGCAGAAGAGAAGTTGGCCACAAAACAAAGCCAGTGAGGTAGGGGTAAAATCTCAACCTCGAACAAAGGCAAGGGAGTTTCCCATAACAAAGCACATAATTCCAAAAATGAGGCTAAAAATCCTCACAATCACTCGGAAAAAGGAGGAAGTTCCCGAGGAAGACAGGGTGGTGGAAGAAACTCTTGTAGAGGAAGAGGTAGAGGAGGAATAAGGTGTTATGCATGTGGAAAGATAGGACACATGTCTTGGGAATGCCCCGAGAAAAAGAAACGAGGAGAAGCTCACATTTCGGAAGCACAAAGAGGGAATGTTGAAACAAAAGGAGCAGAGGATGGAACGTCCCTGATGATGAGAAAGGTTCTGTTAAAACCAGAAGCAGAAGTTAAAAAGCCAGTATAGAGGAACAGTCTATTCAAGACAGCTTGCAAGACTAAAGACAGAGTATACAAGGTGATAATTGACAGTGGGAGCACTGATAACTTAGTATCCACGGAGATGGTGGAGAAATTGGAGCTAGAGACAACTGCACACCCAGAGCCATATAAAGTTTCATGGTTGTAGAAAGGACACCAGATAATGGTTACTAAACAATGCTTGGTTGAATTTAAGATAGGAGGATACAGAGATAAAATTATGTGTGATGTAATTCCCATGGATGTATGCCATATTTTGTTGGGAAGACCATGGCAGTTTGACAGGAATGTCATTCATGATGGGAGGAAGAATACATACACCTTGGAGAAGAATGGTAGGACACACATGTTGTTGTCAATAGAGGAGAAGAAAGTGAAAGGGGAAACCAGCACAAGCATACTTATGAGTGGGAAGAAATTCCTGAAAGAAGTTAAGAAAGAACAAGAGATGCAGTTTTGTAGAGACCCGGCTTAATTAAATACAAAATCTCAATTCAATTAACATATAATTGCCTTCTCATACGTAAATTATTCATTCACATCATAAGCATAAATATTTTGCATAAGTTAAAATCTATCTACAGCATCGAAATAACTCAACAATTCACAATAAAATACCGGTTTCTGATGCTAATTCCCATCGATATGGTTGTCCCTTCCATGTTGCCTTGATGCTATCTTGCCTAGCCTGATGCACTGACCAACACTGCCCAAACCGACTATCCTCCCAGCCAGCTAGGAGCAGCCTGTCCAGCTCCCTAGCTCCAGGAAACCGAAAGGAATCCTAGCCCCCGTGCCCAAAACCCCGAGCAACCCGGTGCCCCCTGCAATGATGCTCACAGTCTGCAAAACTCTCCCACAAAACCAGAAAAACCATGCCCAGAAACCAGTGCTCTCGCCCCCCTCCAAAATGCTTCCCCCCAAAATCAAAATCCTCCTCCCCAAAAGAATGCGCTCTACCGTAAGGCTCTCCCCCCGTCATATCCCCCTTCACCGACTCTTCCTTTCATTAAATTCCTTATCCCTACATTCATTACCTTATCCTGTTATTTAATGTCTTGTCCCTTTTATTTAATGTTTCTTATCCTTTTATTTAAAGTTTGTTATCCCCTTCATATACATAAGTTTTAATAAATTATATTATTAACCCCATTAATTATTTACTCACATAATTAAAGAGTTGATTAATAATTAATTAACCATTGACAATTATGAACAAATAATTAATGATAATTAATTAGTTAATATTATGTAAGAAATAATTATTGTTTAGCTAACATCTTAGGACAATCAGATTATCAATTTAATTATAATTAATAATCCTTTACATTTATTTAAGCAAGGTCGTTACATACACCCACCCTTCAGGAAACTTCGTCCCGAAGTTAAGGTATCTTTTGGTACAAAGGAAAAGAAACATGGTTCACACATTCATAACAACTAACCAACACTATCAGTAAGTAAGTCAAGAAAACTCATACATACTAGTGTGTATGTACAAGAAATGTATGTGTAGCTAGTACATACAAGTCTTGTGCATGTACTAATAATTAAAACTACCATCCTTTAGTAATTTATGTAGGCATCCAATCCAGTCAGCAAGACTAGTCTTTTATAAATGACAACAACCAATCAGTTGTTTGAGAAATTCTTTAATTGCTATTATCTGGTTCAACAATTGTATTTAGACAACTGTGGTTTAGTTACGTAATTATGAATATTCATATATACACATTTCTCTTCTTCTTCTTTTTTGAAGGAAAAACATTAAATTCCACCATCAGACAAATCTCCATACTCTCTCAACTATTTCTACTCATCCTTCCTCCCTAACCTACTTCCATCTCCATTCCTATCCTTCCTCTGTTGGACTATCTTGGAGCGTCAACTATATTGACCTAACT
>WSFP011431366.1:0-21600 GCA_009831015.1 Picea engelmannii | reverse complement strand
AATTGAAACTCATTTCTTCTACTTCCTTTCTTAGATTTCAAACACTCAGCAAGAAATCATTCATACATAGCATGTAAAACAAATGCATAACAGGAAGTAAATACTCATGAGCATAGCATTCAACATACATACACAGAGAACAAACACAAAACCATGGAGTTGAATCAACTTCTTCTATTAATTCAAGCTATGTGCATGGGTGTTCTTCCAAAGCTCTTCGCTTCTCTCCTCAATGCTCAAAATTATGTTACAATGCACAATGAGGGTGTCTATATCATGTTTCCCTATTTCCTTCTAAAACTGTCTAATCTAAAATTAAAATCCTCTCTACCTGCATTAACTATATTAAATGCCATCTATCTACTAAGGATGAGAGCATATGGCTCAAGGTCCCGATTACATTTAAAAGTGTGCTTCATTAAATCTCCTCATTAATGTTCGTGCAACAGTTTCAAGGTGTTTTCAAAAATTTGTGCTGGCTTGTCCAGCTGTCCACTTGCATTCTGCACTGGCTCGCTTGAACTGGGAGATGCTCCTGCATCATACTCCCTCACTTGAAAATTTTCATGGGCTCCTATCCATGAGCTCCTGCATAGTATGTCCATGCTTCTGTATCTTCGCTTCAGTCTCCCAGCTGGTGTCTTCCACTGGATGGTTCTTCCATTTGACCAGGTACTCAAAGTATTCCTTCCGCCTGGTTCTCTTAGCCACTTTCTTGTCCAGTATGCACTCCATCTATGGCTTCTCTACAACTGGCATTTTCTTTGTCCACTGGATCACTGGATTCTCATTTTCTGCTTCTGCGTCCTCAAGTTTATATGGGTATAAATCCGAGACATTGAATATCGGAGAAATTCCAGTCCCATCGGGTAATTCAATCTCATAAGCATTTTCTCCCATTTTCTTCAAGACCTTGCAGGGTCCGATTTTCTTCATCTTCAATTTATTGTATGTCCGTCTCGGGAACCTTTCCTTCCTTAGATGTGCCAGAACTAGATCACCAACCTCAAAATGAAGTTGTCTTCTATGATGATCGGCTCTGTGTTTATATTCTTGACTTGATTTCAGCAGTCGCTCCTTCACCTAGCTGTGAAGTTCCTTCATTGCCTCAGTGAATTCTTCTGCACTAGCACTCCTAGTTGCAGTCTGTTCTAAATCTCTCAATTCAGAAATTCCTCTCGGTTGCATGCCATAGACAACTTGAAATGGACTTTCTCCTGTACTCCTGTTCACCGAGTCATTATACGCAAACTCTATCTGTGGCAATATATTGTCCCAACTGCTGTGGTGCTCTGTCACCAAGCTTCTCAGCAAATCTCCCAGACTTATGTTTACCACTTCTGTCTGTCCATCTGTCTGAGGATGATAAGCTGAACTAAATGCCAAATTAGTTCCCAGCTTCTTCCATAAGGTTCTCCAAAAATTCCCTATGAATTTCATATCTCGATCCGAAACAATACTCCTTGGTAAGCCGTGAAGTCAAATGACTTCTTTGAAAAATAGGCTTGCGATGTGAGTCGCGTCACTCATTTTCTGACATGGGATAAAATGTGCCATTTTGGAAAATCTATCCACCACCACAAAGATCGAATCACAACCTCTTTGCGTTCTTGGAAACCCCAATACAAAAACCATGCTAATCACATCCCACGACCTTTCAGGGATGGGCAATGGTTGATAAAAGCCCACCTTCTACTTCCTCCCCTTCGAATGCTGGAAAATCCTGCATCTGTCCACAAATATCTTGACCTATGATCACATCCCTGGCCAAAAGTATGACTCAGTCAGCTTTGCAAATGTTTTTTCATGACCGAAGTGTCCGACCAATCCTCCATTGTGTTTCTCCTTCAGGAAGTTCTCCCTCATGGAACAATTTGGAATACACAGTTGATTGCCTCTGAACAACAATCCTTCCTGGATCATGTATTCGGCCCACTGGCTTCTATCTCTGAGAACTGGATTCTTAGTTGCTTCATATGCTTCCTTGAAGTCTGGATCATCTACGTACATGTCTCTGAGATCCTCAAAACCCAATGTTTTGACTTTGAATTCTTGCAACAGCAAGCACTTCCTGCTCAAAGCATCAACAACTTTGTTAGCAGTACCAAAAATATGTTTAATCACAAATGTAAAGTTCTGCATGTATTCAACCCACTTAACATGCCTCTGATTCAACTTCTCCTGTTGAGTCACAAATTGCAATGCATGGTTATCACTATACAAAACAAATTCCTTTGGAATCAAATAGTGCCTCCACTTCTTTAATGCTTGTATGATGGCATAAAACTCCTTATCATATGTGGAATACTTCACCTTCACTTCATTCAACTTCTTGCTGAAATATGCAATTGGCCTGTCATCTTGATTCAAGACCACTCCTATCGCAAATCTGCTTGCATCGCATTTCACTTGAAATGTTTTCCGGAAATCCAGTAACACCAAAACTGGTTGTTCCGTAATCTTCCTCTTCAACAAATTGAAACTCTTTTCAGCCTCTTCAGTCCAGTGAAAAGATTTGTGTCTTTTCTTCACTGTGTTCATCATTGCTGCGCTGATTCCATTGAAATTCCTAATGAACTTTGGGTAGAAACTAGCCAACCCATGAAAACTTCTCACCTCGAATATATTCCTCGGTGATGGACAATTTTTTATTACCTCCACCTTATCTAGATCCATCCTCAACTCATTCACCGAAATAAAAAGCCCCAAATAAATGAGTTATGTATTCATGAATGAGGACTTCTTCATGTTTATCAACAGCTTCTCCTGCTGCAATTTCTGCATCATTGTAGCCAAATGCTTCAGATGCTCTGCTGTTGTTTTACTGAAAACCACTATGTCATCCAAATACACGATGACAAATTTCCCGATTAACTCTCGCAGGACTTCGTTCATGAACCTCATGAAGGTACTCGGTGCATTTGTTAAGCCAAATGGAATAACAAGCCATTCATACAACCCCTCGTTGGTTTTGAATGTTGTCTTCCATTCATCACCTTCTCTCATGCGAATATGGTGATATCTTCTTTTCAAATCAATCTTTGAAAAATATTTGGCTCTGCTCAAGTAGTCCATTAGATCATCCATCCTCAGCAATGGAAATCTGTACCTGATGGTTATCTTGTTGATTGCCCTTGAATCAGTGCACATCCTCTAGCTTCCATCTTTCTTTAGACTTAGTACTATCAAAACAACACATGGACTCAAGCTTTGCCTGACCAAACCTTTGTTCAACAACTCCTGGACTTGTCTCTTGACCTCTTCATTCTCTTGCGGCATCAATTTGTACATGGCTTTATTCGGAAAACTGGCTCCAGGTATGAGATCAATATGATGAATCACACTCCTGATTGGTGGCAACAAATGAGGTAATTCATCCACTACAATGTCAACAAACTCTTCCAGCGCTCCTGAACCTCCTCTGGAAAATCATCCATTCTTGTGCTAGTCAGAACAATCCTTGGCTTTCTGACCACAATGAACTGTGGATCCTCCTTCTTCTTAACCTCGGTAAGAAGTTCCTTCCCACTCATGAGAAGTACAGTGTTACTCACTTTTGGCTTCACCTCCTTATCTTTAATTGGAAGCAACATGTGTGTCCTCCCATTCTTCTCTAGGGTGTATGTGTTCATCCTCTCATCATGAATCACATTTCTATCATATTGCCACAGTCTACCTAGCAATAGATGAAAAACATCCATAGGAATGACATCACATAATATATTATCATTATATCCTCCTATCTTAAATTCAACTAAGCACTGTTTGGTGACATTTACCTGATGTCCTTTTTGTAGCCACGAAACTTTATATGGACTTGGATGATCAATCGTCTCCAACCCTAGCTTTTCTACCATCTCAGTTGAAACGAGATTATCTGTGCTACCACTGTCCACAATGACCTTGCATACCCTATCTTTGGTCTTGCAAGTAGTCCTAAAAAGTATGGTCCTTTGGAATGAACTTTCCACCTCCTTCTCTGGTATCAAAAGGACTTTTTGCATCATGAGCGATCTTCCACCTTCAGCGTCTTTTGCCTCAACATCTTGCCTTTGTGCCTCAGTGATGTGAGTCTCTCCACTGTCCTTCTTTTTCTCTGGACACTCAAATGAATTGTGCCCATTTTTTCCACACGTGAAGCATGTGATTACTCCACCTCTTCCTCTTCCTCTACCTCTGGTACGAGGAAACTTATTATTATCATCATATCCTCCTCTCTGCTCAATATGCTATTCTATTTTCTCAACGTATTTCCCTCACTGTGAAATTCCACCTCTCTCTGTCCGAGTCTGAGGTTTCTTCCAGTCGTCCCTGGGATTCTGGTTTCTTTCCTGGGCAACTGATTTGCCTCTGGGATGACTCCTGCCTCGGCCCCTCTGACTCTTCTTTCAGCTCAGCTTCTCCTCAGCTTTTAGATCCATTTGATAAGAATCTTCCACTGTTCATATGGTTACCATGCTCATCTCATCCTGGATATCATATCTCATACCATTCATGTACCTGACAACTTTTTTGTCATTACTTTCGCAATGACCTGCCCTGATATTCAACCTATAAAATTCCTTAGTATATTCTTTCACTGTCATCAGATTCTGTCTCAGGTTCTGCATTCTCCTAAACAGATAAATTTGATAGTCTCTCAGGATGAATTTCTCCTTCATCTTCGCTATCATCCTGTCCCAGCTCTTAATTTTCTGCTTACCTTGGCAACGCCTATCTGCTTGTAGTTCATCCCACCACAAGGCTGCATGTCCTTTTAATTTGGTGATGGTATGCCTGACTTTCTTGTCCTCTTCAATATCTTCATAGTCAAAATAGGTGTCTAGAGCTCTAATCCAATCTAGAATCTCTTCTACATCCAGATTTCCCTCATAAACTGGAATGTCCATCTTCACGTTTGCACCCATTCTTGCAACAGCTTTAAGTAAGCGCTCATTTGCTGCATCTTCTGCTATGATTTCTTCTTCTCCATGTCCAACATCATCTTCATTTTTGGATTCACTGATATCTCCTACATCATATGTGAGCCTTTGTCTTATCTCCATGTCCACAACTCTAGCATGTAAGTTATGCAGATCTCTTTCTACTTCTGGATTCTGCACTTCTCTACCCCTTCCTCTCGGCATTTCCCTTTCCTCCTCTGGATCGGGTGATTGCCTATCTCTTCTCCTTGGTGGCATGGCGAATTCTCCTTTTCCCTGCTACAGAAAGCAAAGAATATTTTCTAAGCTTTGATACCACTTGATGCAGGCACGCTCCTCAGGGCAGGTCCGCTCATAGGATCTTCTCCTTCCTCAGCCCGAAGAACACTAACCGGTCCTTTTATTTCCCTATCGGGAAATATTCAACCATAGAACTCTTCGCGTGATCCCCTCCTCTTTACTTATCAGGGAATCAGACTTCATGGTATTGTGAGGTAAATGGTCGAGTGTTGGTGTTTCGGATCCTTGAACCCCGATGCAAGTCAACGCTGACCCCTCCTTTGCCTATCGAGACTTCTCCTATCGTGATTTCACCACTTGCGATATCAAGAAATTCACTTTACTGACTCTCGACTCACGATATGCCAAAACTCCGATGATCTTGCTTTCTTTGATTTTTCAACGATCCCTTATCCCATCGGGACTTCGGACTTCGTGGGATCACGAATCCTAATGTCAATATTTTGGGACTTCTCTTCACGAAAATCCGATAGCTCATGCCACCTGTCCTCCACTAAATCTGCTGTGGGCCACGCTATCCTTTAGCTGTTGGGATATCGCGTTTTGCGATTCCAAATTGCAAGAGTATCTTGTCCTCGAAACCTCTGATACTCCGAACCCCAACTTCTTCAGATCTTCTAACACGAGTCCCTCTTGAGATCCACAACTATGATCCCCTCGTTGTTTCGGAACTCAAAAGGTCTCGGGCTCTTGACTTTTGAAACCCTGATATACCAATGACTCTTGGTTCCTGCCACCTGTCCCAACAGATTGACGGCTCTGAGCTTGTCAGGGTATCGCGTTTCACAATTTCGTGATTCTTGTTGCTATATTCATAGGACTTCAACCCATGAAACCCCGATGCACGATGTATGTGTAGATCCAACAGCCCTGACCGACTTGGATCCATGGCTCTCCCCATCCTGAGCTTTTAGCCTTTAGGAAATATGATGTCGTATCTCCCTTACACCTCCGCAAGATCCCACAACCTACGGAGATTCGCGGTTTCTCCTCAAAGAATACTGTCCGCCTATCTTTCCTTATGAATTCTGTGAAATGAACCAAGTATTCCTCCATGAGGACTTATCCACCTACGTGCACACTTGCAACGCCTCTTACGAACTCCCAATCACGACTTCTCTGCATAGTTCTTCAACAGAATTCGAAGGCCTATCCTCCCTGAGCTTTCTCACGACTCTGAATCTTAGAGAAAATTCTTGCGCGTACTCCTTGCGGAAACTCTCAGACACTTCCAAGTGTTGGATACCTTTGAATCTGCGCACTCCTGCAACAACAGTCCTTCAATACTCCACTTAGATTCACAACTGATACTTTCCTTAGCCTGCGCACTACTTGCATGGCTCCTATAACCCAGTTTCACTTCTGAGTGAACGAGAACAAGAGTTAAACTATCTGAGCCTTCTGTCAACGCACTCCTTGCGGATGACTTCAACTGCACTCCTTGCAGGAATCCTTGCTCAGATAGAGAAACAATTGAAACTCATTTCTTCTACTTCCTTTCTCAGATTTCAAATACTCAACAAGAAATCATTCATACATAGCATGTAAAACAAATGCATAACAGGAAGTAAATACTCATGAGCATAGCATTCAACATACATACACAAAGAACAAACACAAAACCATGGAGTTGAATCAACTTCTTCTATTAATTCAAGCTCTATGCATGGGTGTTCTTCCACAGCCCTCCGCTTCTCTCCTCAATGCTCAGAATTATGTTACAATGCACAATGAGGGTGTCTATATCTCGTTTCCCTCTTTCCTTCTAAAACTGTCTAATCTAAAATTAAAATCCTATCTACCTACATTAACTATATTAAATGTCGTCTATCTACTAAGGATGAGAGCGTATGGCTCAAGGTCCCGATTACATTTACAAGTGTGCTTCATTAAATCTCCTCAATAATGTTCGTGCAACAGTTTCAAGGTGTTTTCAAAAATTTGTGCTGACTTGTCCAGCTGTCCACTTGCATTCCACGCTGGCTCGCTTGAACTGGGAGATGCTCCTGCATCAATGTGGATGCGAAACCTATTTGAGTGTTTTATTATTTCTTTTTTCTTCACATTTTGTATGAAAGGTCTAGGTGGATGAAGAAGACCATGTACCATTACCTTTCCTCCACATTTTTCATCCTACACTAAAGTTCCACATAGTTCCATGTGGATGTGTAAAACCTTGTGTCTTCCCCTTTCTTGTGCATGTAGAACCTCCACTTTTTTACATTGATTTTCCATAAAGATTTTAAATCTCTTCCCTTGCATCTACATATCTCTCCAACTCCACATTTTGCATGACTTTATCTTGTGGATGAGGAAGCATTTTATTTATGTATCCACTTGCTACCACATTTCAATTTTTACATGCCCTTTTGTGTTTATGTTTATTTTGTGTTTATGTTTACTAAGGGTTATGATCAAGTCCCTTAAAAAATGAAAAATAACATCCTCATTTAAAGTAGGGTACATCAATAATTAAATGGTAAAAACATTGTTTATGGTGAATATAATATCATATTGTAATATATGATGGTTTTCATTTCCAAAGGATGAATAAAAATTTTGTATGAAAGGTCTAGATGGATGAGGAAGATCATGTAACATTACCTTTCCTCCAAATTTTGCATCCTACACTAAAGTTCCATGTGGATGTGTAAAACCTTGTGTCTTCCCCTTTCTTGTGCATGTAGAACCTCCACTTTTCTACATTGATTTTCCATAAAGATTTTAAAGCTCTTCCCTTGCATCTACATCTCTAACTCCACATTTTTCATGACTTTATCTTGTGGATGAGTGTTGGGCCCCAACAACTACCTTCTTTATTTTTAATCAAAATCTAGGGTCCTTCGGAATTTTACTTGGATTCTTCGTGTTTTCCCCTTTGACTTGATTGGATTGGTATTGGTTTGATTTATTTGGAGGTTGGTTTGAGTTTATATTCTTTTCTTTTGTTTGGTTTGAGTTTCATGAAATTCACATGCCATTATGTTTTTCTTTCTATAGAGTTTTGATATTGATGAACGAGCTTCATAATTTGGGAGTTTGTTATTACATCTTCCTTATTGAATTTATCTGCTGTGAGAATGGCTTGGTTGAAGACTTGGATTAATAACAATGATTTTATAGGAAGAACATTTATTGTGACACATCATTTCTATGACATTTCTTCACATTTGATTAATTTTGAATTAGGAAGAGATGAACATACAAATCTTAATTTAAACAAAAACATTAATTTTTATCTACTGTTTACTTTTGTTTAAATTATGATTATGTTTTCGTCATTTTCTCATTAACAATCATTTTCACAAAATCATTTGGTAGATTTAATTAATTAAATTCTTTTGTCAGTTTGCATCTCATTTCAAAATAAAAATAAAGAATTATCTATCATTTGTTTGATTTTGTGAAAACCCAAAATTAATATTTTTCTCCTCTCCATCAACTTGAAGCTTCTAGAATTTTAAGATCATATTTGAAAGGAGAATATAAACAATGCTTGTTTAGAACTCATAGATAGTTTAAATTCATTTTAATTTTATTGTTCTAGATTTTCTTTTATTCACAATTTTTAGGTTATTAATCTGGTTTCTTTTGTTTTCACAGGTTTCTACTATAAGTTATTTGGTACGGATCTTATCATGGTTTGATTTTATTATCTAAATACGTTCAATATAATTGATCCAAAAATAATATTGTATTGTTTCAAATAATTTATGAGCAACAAGACATAAGATTTGGAAATGCATTCAAGAACAGACAAATGATTTTGTGGGACTTTTTTTAGCCAAATTGTAAGGAATCTGAAGAAACAGTTGAAAACCCATCTGCAAAATGGACCCATTTAGCATAGTCCTAAGTTGTTCCCAAACAAATGCACGATTTGAGAGATATTTTTGTCTCTTTATGAGGAAAATTTCAAGTGGCGGAAATTATTAGTGATGCCCAGACTGTTCATTCATTGTATAAATATATGAGAAGGTTCAGAGCCAAAGAGATCCAATAAATTGAGAGTAGGATTTTTATCGTTTCTTTTTTGTACATTATTTCTTTTGTAAATTTTTTTCTTTTCAATGGAGTAACAAATGGTTGGAATCTTTGGGAGAATGGACCAGTATTTTCAAACAAGAATATGGAATTCCAGGTTTCTTAAATGATTTTGTCCTATGAGTAAAATGGTTGTGTTTTCATTATAATATCTTCATATTCTTTGAGTAATTGATTATGCATTGATTTAAATTAGCTTTAGTCTGTTTTATCAATACATGGTTAATTGTTATCATTTATGTATTAATTTTTTTAATATTTAAGAGTCTATTATCCCAAAAATTCATTTTGGGCCTTATGATGAACTTATTATACTGAAACTATATGGAATACAATTTAATCTTTGGATTTTATCCTTTTGTAGATTGTGCAATGTTAATATTGTTTCTCATATAATTTCTGAATATGAAACTTTATTTGTATTAAACTAGGTTTAGACTATTTTGCATATAATTGGTCATGTTATGTTTTCATTTATATGCTTCATTATATTTCGGTTCCTTTAATATATGTGGTTGATCATCTATTGATACATTTTGAGTTTACATCTAATGTTGGATAGTTGATAATACCACTTGTTGAGGGTTGGAGTTTATTTCACTTTTAGCTATTGGACATTTTAAAGTCACATGAGATAAAATTTATTTGTCTTTTTGTCATCATAGATCTGTTCCAAAACTTAAAAGACTTCCTTGAGTTGTTTCAGGAAGTATCATTCTTTATTTTTTCATAGATTTATACTTGACACGGATTAAGTGGAGCTTATACAAACACATAAAGACAAATATAGCTTAGTATTGTTGATCAACATTAGGTTAGTTAGTTTATATTTTGTTTGATTTGTTGATTTGTGAATGGATAATGATTACCTTATTTAAACATTAAATGCTTTGTCCATTATCGTTATATCATTTATAATTTTATTCATTCATTATTTATTATCTTGTCATTTATGGTATAAAATTATTTCTTTTTTATTTTATTTTTCACCTTATTTTGATCCATTAGTTGAAAACAACCATTTTCACGAGGCTTTATTTAAACCTTGTAATTGTACATATCTATTGTATATAATACTATTATTAGTTAAGCAATTGTATTAATGTATTATTTGATAGGACTGCACATCTAGTTAGTTTACATCTTTTAATTATTTTAGAATCCTAGTTGGCTAACAGAGCCATAAAGCCCATCAGGGTAGATTATCCCAAACGACTTGGGTTAAATAGACAACCTCGGACTGGATCTTCCATTTATCGTTGATGGTGTGTCATAAATTCCCAGCAACAAATGACTCTAGAAGGAGGGTCGAGGTAAATTTAATGATTAAATGTTTCACCCCTTAGCATGTCATAATTCTAGATTTATAAATTTTTCTTCTGTGTCATCTTGAAATGCACTAGAAGGCATGCCAAACTGACAACTTGGCCTTGCAGGAGTCTTAGTTTTGAATGTATTTAATTCCCCATGGCTCCCTAAATCACTATGTTGGAACATGCTTTCCACTTCTCATTACCTGATATTCCCAATGAGATAGTCTCTCGCTTGTCCAAACTCACCTTGGATGGTGGGGGGGGATGTATCTACAAAAGACCATATTAACAAGTTTTGGTGTAAATGCATCAAGCATGATATTTCTGATTTAAAGGTTTTACGAAGATTGTTCTCTTTTACGTTTAGGGGTTGGATTAAACATTGGTTTGAGTATTTTCCAGCATATCACATTATTGATTGGTTTCAATTTGTAGAGGAATTTTTAGATGCTTTTGAAATCTATGATTACAATCAATTATGTGAAGAATTGCAGGCTTTATTAATCAATGACAATTCATCTCCAGAGGTATTTTCAACAAGCATCCATCATGTTCTTCGTAATTTTCCACTTGATGACATGTCATTTGTACTAAATCACCTCTCCGATGTTTGTTCCCTTTTCATCCAACCATTTTCAATCACAAATGATGAATCCGTTACAAATCCTATCACTCAATTGCGAGAAGAATTTTTTTTGTAGGATGAGAGGAATCCATTCGAAAATTTTGAACAAGCAAGGGAGGTAGAATCTATTGAAAAGTTTCTTACTGACAATCAAATTGGTTTTTCCTCTGAATCATTGTATATTCAGTCCTCGACCATCGTGGAAGAATATTTGATGTTGGGTCAAGTTAAATGTCCATATTCTTCTAAATCTTTCTCTAATCAGTACTTAAATTCAGTTATTGAAGAACGCTTAGGTGATGAAAATGATCTTAAGTATTCTAACACTCCTATGAAACTAATTAGAGTTGTAAATACGCAATTTGAAGAAGAAACATTAAACCTTCATCCACAAATCATACCCTATCCATAGGAAAGATTAGATGTTTGTCATGAAAGATTTGAATTGTCTATCATACATGAGGCAAATTTAGATGATCATATTATGTTGAAGGATTTATCACCAAAACAAAGTGAAAGTTTTAAGGAAAGTGAAGAGGAATGTCTTGAGAATACTATTGTTAAATATCATAGCTCAAGATATTATTTTCATGTGCTCATTTCTGATTCCTTTTACTCTTTATATCCTGATCTCTTCTTAGATTCTGGTGGACATGATACTTTACCCACAACATTTTACTCTTTTCCATCACAATTAGATCCTTTCGATATGCCAAAATTTGGTGAAATTAATTTTGAACATAACATTTATGAAGTCGGATTTGACGCTCTTTCATTTTTATCACTCACATGGAAAAAATACACGTGGCAAGATGATTTTACATGATTTATTTTCGAAAAATACAATGCACTCATTCTTATGGAGATCAAATATTCTACATTGCATATTCATTCTTTGGTTAGTTCAAATTTTAATAATTATGCTTCATGTTTTGAAACGGTCCATTTCATCAAAGGAAGTGTTCAAACCAATAATCTAATTGATGTCATGAATCCTCTTAGGATGTGTTCCCCATTGACAAATCTAGTTCATCGAATTCATAGTTTGCATCCTAATTTTTATGACAGGATCTTAGAATGGATTAAATATTCGTATCTAAAAAATCTTCATAATAAAGATATTGTTATTATTTTGTTTCTACCTAAATATCTAGGAAGTAAGCATGACATGATTTTTTTTAGATCCTCCATGTGAAGAAATTGATGAACACTTGGAGAATTGCCAGGAGGATGGGGCACTTCAGCCTTTGTTGATGGTTATGTCAGGTCCCCATAATATTGAAAAGTTTTCCAAAATTACTTACATTCTTCCATGCCATTATGACCCATATCACAACAACATTGTAGAATGGATGGAGGATTCATACATCAAGAAGTTTGAAAAGAATGGTAAGGTCCTACTTGCTTTTTTTTTTAACTGAATATATAGGAGGTAAGAATAACATATTTCTTTCGTATCTGCAAATACTGCATTCTTTTATTCTAATTTTCAACTTTCTATACCTTGCAGGATTGAAGATGCTCTTGTGGATGCACTGGAAATACGATTTTACTTAGCATTTTGATCTATGTAGAAGTTATAGTAGGTGTAGGAATAGATTCATTTTGGGTTTTTCTTGCCTTTTCATTTTGTTTCCTTTGAATAATGCAGTTATGAAGGCATGTGGCTATGAAAAGAGAACCATCCTCTGAATGTTGTCAAGGAAATCTTCTTTCAATTCCTTTCTTTTACATTTTTGCTGTTGTCTTGATTAAATGTTTATTTTTCAAAACTGGAAACATCTTGCAATGATTTCAGATATTATGAAGCATAAATAAAGAGAGTAGGGATTTGATCTTAGTTTTACCCTACCAAACATAGCTTACCACTGCATGTAATTACACTCATCCCGGTTAAGTATTTTTCTGTGACTTTTAATAATAATGTTTGGTCAAAGTAACATCTTATGCATCACTATCTTTAAGAAAAGAACTTGTTCACACATGAGATTTTATATGATTTAGTTCTTCCTTTATTTTACAGTGGGATGCTAGTATATCCCAAAGCTCAGGTTTATCTTTGGCCAAAATTGTTTATGAAAGTGTGCTTTCGCTATTTCGATTTTTTTTTATGCACTTCCAATTTTGAATTCCATTAATAAAATATGATTTGGTTTGTTGTGTGTTTTTTGTTTTATTTGATTTCTTTGAATGAGTTTTCTTCTTGTCTATCTTTTTGAATCAATATATTTATGATCAAAGAGCGATTTTCGAAGGAAGCATTCATTTTAAGAATTGTGTTTTTCAAGCAATTTGAAATAGTTCAAAGAGGTCCTGATATTAAGATATATCTCAAAAAAATTATTTTTAAGTCAATTGTCACTTTCATTTTGTCCTCAAATTTTCTTTGTCAGAGTATTACACCAGAGATGTGGCTTAAATCTTTGAGAATTACGATGATCTTTAAACTTTTTACGCCGTCCATATTCTTAAGGAATCATTTTAAGTTCTTACCCATTCTCTAGATGATTTCTTAACCGAAATCTAAAATCTCTAAACCATGATAAAACTTCCAGTTTTGAAAGAAAATAAAAAAAATGATCAATTGTTCATATGTATTGCAATTAACCTCCAGTATCACCCCGCTCTCTTTGCTATCAATAAATCTATAATTTTATTATTATTTAAAAGTGGCATAAGAGGGTTGGAAGCACTTAAGTGTGGGAAGTGTCTGTAAACCCATTGGGGTACTAAACAGGCTTGCTGGCAGCGGGTAAATGCACACATGATACCAAGACAACTTCATCCGGGTACTGAACGGGCCTGCTGGCAATGAAGCAATGTTGGGTCGATAGGTAACATGTATATGCTTTTAAATTAACTTTTATGGAAGTATACATCATGTGGATACAACTATTGGATGGGATTAAATCATTTGAGTGGGTTAAATGACATCCCTTTCGAGGCTATGGACGCTTGCTGACAATAGTTTCTCTATCAATGGTATTGAAGTCCTTTTATAAACATCGTGACTCTTTGATTAAAACAAAACTTCGAATTATAATCCTTTGTAAAATAATTATTTTCTTCTTTTCTGATATTTTTCTATAAATCTGAGCTAATCTTAATATTGTGTAATATTAAAGTGGATTTGTTTCAAAGAAGCTTAAAATTATATCCAAGTCTTATTCTTCTTCCCTGCGATGAAATTTTAATAGGTCAGAGATAACTTCTTCACCCAATGAGTTGCCATTTGTTGGGCCCCAACAACCCCCTTCTTTATTTTTAATCAAAATCTAGGGTCCCTCGAAATTTTACTTGGATTCTTCATTTTTTCCCTTTGACCTGATTGAAATGGTATTGGTTTTCTTTGTTTTGAGGTTGGTTTGAGTTTCATGAAATTCAAATGCCATTCTATTTTTCTTTCTATAGAGTTTTGATGTTGATGGACGAGCTTCATAATTTGGGAGTTTGTTATTGCATATTCCTTATTGAATTTATCTGCTATGAGAATGGCTTGGTTGAAGACTTGGATTAATTACAATGATTTTACAGGAAGAATGTTTATTGTGACACATTGTTTCTATGACATTTATTCACATTTGATCAATTTTGAATGAGGAAGAGACGAACATAGAAATATTAATTTAAACAAAAACATTAATTTTTATCAACTGTTTACTTTCATTTAAATTATGATTATGTTTTCATATTTTTCTCATTAACAATCATTTTCACAAAATCATTTGGTAGGTTTAATTAATTAAATTCTTTTGTCAGTTTACATCTCATTTCAAAATAAAAATAAAGAATTATCTATCATTTGTTTGATTTTGTGAAAACCAAAAATTAATATTTTTCTCCTCTCCATCAACTTGAAGCTTCTAGAATTTTAAGATCACATTTGAAAGGAAAATATAAACACTGTATGTTTATAACTTATAGCTAGTTTAAATTAATTTTAATTTTATTGTTCTAGATTTTGTTTTATTCACAATGTTTAGGTTATTAATTTGATTTCTTTTTGTTTCATAGGTTTCTATTATTAGTTATTTGGTATGGATTTGATCATGGCTTGGTATGGATGTAAATACGTTCAAGATAATTGATCCAAAAATAATATTGGATTGTTGCAAATAATTTATTAATATTTGGAAATGCGTTCAAGAATAGACAGACGATTTTGCGGGACTTGTTTAAGCCAAACTATAAGGAATCTGAAGAAACGGTTGACAACCCATCTACATAATGAACCCATTTAGCTTAATCGTGAGATTTTTCACAAACGAATGAACGATTTGAGAGATATTTTTGTCTCTTTATGAGGAAACTTTCTAGTGGAAGAAATTATTAGTGACTCCCAGACTGTTCATTGATTGCATAAATATATGAGAAAGTTCAGAGCCAAAATGATCCAAGAAATTGAGAGGAGGATTTTTATCCTTTATTTTTTGTATATTATTTCTTTTGTAAACTTTTTTCTTTTCAAATGGAGTAACGGATGGTTGGAATCTTTGGGAGAATGGACCAGTATTTTCAAAGAAGAATATGGAATTCCAGGTTGCTTAAAGGCTTTTGTCCTGTGAGTAAAATGGTTTTGTTTTCATTATAATAGCTTTGTATTCTTTGAGTAATTGATTATGCATTGATTTAAATTAGCTTTAGTCTGTTTTATCAATACATGGTTAATTGCTATCATTTATGTATTATTTTTTTCAATCTTTAAGAGTCTATTATCCCAAAAATTCATTTTGGGCCTTATTATGAACTTATTATACTTAAACTATATGGGATACAATTTACTCTTTGTCTTTTGTACTTTTGTAGACTATGCAATGTTAATATTGTTTCTCATATAATTTTTGAATATGAAACTTTATTTGTATTGAAGTAGCTTTAGATTGTTCTACATCTGATTTTTCATGTTGTGTTTTCATTTATATGTTTCATTATATTTTGGTTCCTTTAATATCTATGGCTGGTCATATATTGATAAATTTTGAGTTTACATCTAATGTTGTATAATTGATAATACCACTTGCTGAGGGTTGGATTTTATTTCACTTTTATCTATTGGACATTTTAAAGTCACATGAGATAAAATTTATTTGTCTTTCTTTCATCACGGATCTATTATGAAACTTAAAAGACTTCCTTGAGTTGTTTTAGGAAGTATCGTTCTTCTTTTGTCATAGATTTATACTTGACACAGGTTAAGTGGAGCTTATACAAACACAAAAAGACAAATATAGCTTAGTATTGTTGATCAACGTTAGGTTAGTTAGTTTATATTTTGTTTGATTTGTTGATTTGCGAATGGATAATGATTACATTATTAAAACGTTAAATACTTTTTCCATTATCGTTATATCATTTATAATATTATCCATTCATTGTTTATTATCTTGTCATTTATGGTATAAAATTATTTCTTTTTTTATTTTTCACCTTGTTTTGATCCATTAGTTGAAAACAACCATTTTCAAGAGGATTTATTTAAACCTTGTAATTGTACATATCTATTTTATATAATACTACTATTTGTTAATCAATTGTATTAATGTATTGTTTGATAGGATTGTGCATCTAGTTAGTTTACATATTTTAATTATTTTAGAATCCTAGTTGGCTAACGGAGCCATAAAACCTGTCAAGGTAGATTATCCCAAATGTCTTGGGTTAAATATACAACCCCTGAACGGATATTCCCTTTCTCATTGATGGTGTGTCACAAATGCCCGTCAACAATGAGGAAGTCTTTTCTTTAAGTGTCCACTTGCTACCACATTTCACATTTTACATGCCCTTTTGTGTTTGCTATGGGTTATGAATAAGTCCCTTAAAAAATGAAAAACAACATCCTCATTTAAGGTAGGGTACATCAATAATTAAATGATAAAAACATTGTTTATGGTGAATATAATATCATATTGTAATATATGATGGTTTTCATTTCCAAAGCATGAATACAAATTTAATTGCACATGCTCTTTTGTTCATATTTGGTGAGTACAAATAAATGTGATGAAAAGGAAGAAGATGCCTAGAAGGAACCTAGAGCTCTTTTGTAGAGACACTATCAACTCATTAGCCCATAATAACAAAGAATTCCGTTGGACCACCTCTTATAAATGATACTATGAAATGTAAGAGGAAAATCAAAAGGATAATAGGATTTGGAAGTCATGGTTGGAAAATGATGGTTTCATTTGAAGTTGTTTGATTTTAGAAAACGGGTACATTAGTGTGCCAAGTAATTACATGTTAAGAAAATATTTTTGATTATAGAATAACAAGGGAAGAGCCTCATACATCTAGCTCCTTTAACATTCTGAACAATTATCTACCTCCAAAAACCTACAAAGTGTTTTCATGCTTCTTGAGGTTAATGATTTCTTATGTTCATAGGGAGGTCGTAGTAATATTTTGAAGGAAAGGATTTCATGACCAATGGTGGGAAATTCCAAATAATACTAGATTGTGATTAGTGAGTTGGTTGAATTGTATTGGAATTGGCTTGGATTTTGCTTGAACAATTGGATCCGATATTATGATGTTGGTACGCAAGTATGCTATGAATGTCATTTATTATACTCTACATAGGGATGCACTTCTTGATTGGGATGAACTCATTTATAATGAGGTTGCTCATCAATTGGAAAATTTCATTAAGACTATAAGGTTTTTCATGTCATCATATTTGGTTTTTTCATTGGTTTTGTATAATTGTTTTGAGAGGTTGGAAGTTAGAGTAGAAATTAATTTTAACATATCATAATTCAATGTTGGTACCCATTTTTATTAAGTCACAAATCCCTTTTACATTTTTATAGAGATTAGGATTCTTTTGTTAGAAGGTTTAGGAATGTGTTGATCGGGAGGGAACATGAGTATTTGACCTTGGAAGCATAAACTTTGTTCATAGGGAAGGGTAAATTTGTTATGATGCATTTTTCACTTATATTAGACTATATGGATTCAAAGGAAAGCCCAATTTCCTTCTAAAATGTGTTTGTGATTGATTCTTTTCAATTGAGGTATGTATATAGTATAATAAGTGGCCTATTTTATTTGACAATAAGAAGAAGAATTAGTTCATCACCACCCCTTTAAAGTTCATGGGATTCAATGTTAGAATCATAGAACATGTGTCTGAGATTTATCATGGTTTTAGATCATTTTATTTGAAGCAATAATGTGTGGTTAGTGGTTTTGATCCCAAAGGGATTTTCAAAACTTTCATGATTTCACTCAATCAAAGCATATGTTTTCCCAAAGTAAATGGACACGAAAAATAATTTAAAGAAAATGAGGAGTATGATATAAAGGATAGAATAACTAGTATGGTATTTAATCCAACACATAGACTTGGTGTCAATACTAAGGATCTAATGTTTTTTGATGATGTTCATACCCTAGTTAGCTCCAACACATAGTTGATAAATAAAATCTTCCAAGAGAATAAAATTCATGGAGTTGTAGATGGGCCAAGACCCCAAAGGAAGATAGAGAGGAAAATTTTTAGGTAGTGAAAAAGGAGGATTTGTAAGTTAGTTTTCTATAAATATATCAACTCCCCCCAAGAAGATTTGTTTTTCATATGTAGGAGGAAAAAGGAAGAACGCAATTGAAGAATGTGGTGATTGTGAAGATAGCGAAGACCCTAATAAATCTAAATAGGGAAATTGACAACCCTTTTCACTTGTTATTAAGAAGAAGATATCTCTAAAAGATGATGAAGGAGTGCATACTAGAGAACTTGATGTAATTGTGAATGATATAGATATTGATGATGATAATAATAAGTTTCCTTCTTGGGTGAATATGCAATTGGAAAATACCCAGGTTATACCACATGAGTTAATGAAATAAGAGTTACACACATTTGAGGATAACTATGTCACTATTTACCATGAAAGTTATGATAATGATACTAATAAAATCCAAATTGCTAGAGTACAGATCAAAGGAAAAATACTCTCGGAAGATGATGAACCCTTAATTACATAAACCCTTGCTATTACCAAAGGAATATCTATAAGAAAATTCTTATAAATATGAGAAAGTTGAAGGAGCTCAAGAGTTACTATATGGATTTAGGGAAACTATGGCTAGAAATATTGAAGATATGCTAGCCTTAATTTTTTAGGTATGAAAAATACACAATTGAGATTCTATTCTTGCTAGAATGATTCTCTCATTAAATGAATCCTTCAAAAAAAATATCCAAAAGGATGTGAGTATTAATTAAATATTAGTGGATACATTTATCCAAAAACGCATTTACATGAATGATCATAAGATATAGAAGGAGAACCTTCCTTCAAACAATAGGTTGAAGAAAATCAGAGGAGAATGAGATAGTAAGATTGACATACCAAAGTACCCTCAGATGGGGTGACACATAGAGATTGCATGTCAAATGGCACGTTGGAAACAAGGGTAGTTAAATCCCCTCACCGTTAGCATCCTCCTCATATCACTTTACTCTAGCCAGAGCCTAGAGTGTCAGTACAGTTCAAAAACTCTAATGGTGCTTCAAGTTTGGTTTATTGGTATTGGTACGATGCCTCCTTCTCACAACACTTTGGCATTCATGGCTTCCATAACCATCACCTCACTAACCATCACATAGATATTTCCCCGTTGTTTCCCTTATATCTGATTTTTGTCAACCATCACCTCACTAACCATCACATAGATATTTCCCCGTTGTTTCCCTTATATCTGATTTTTGTCCTCAATCTCTCATTCTCCCCTCACTGTCAAGCTTTGGATTTCCCAGGCCTATATAATTTTCCTTCTATCCATCCCAAGCATTTTTTACCTTTACACTATGAATTATTCCCCCCATAGGCTTAGTTTCTCCATGCCTCGTGAGAGAGGCAATCCCAAGTGCAGTTCGGCCTACTACAGTCATGTAGGTAGGAACCGACACACTTGTCTTGCTTCTCTCTCTCCTTTTCGAGGAAGAAAACCAACCCATTTTCCCCATTCTAATCAAAATTGGGGCATGGATTCCCAGGAAGAGATTCACTCTCCTATTCCAGTGCCCACTTATGGAGTGTATAGTGGAGGAGGAGATTCCTCCTCACTGGGAAGAGATTCATAATCACTTGCAGAATACTGGTGGTGAACATATGACACAAGAAATTATCGAATTCCACTTGAATTACCAGGAGCTTGTCATGATAGGTTGTCTAGTAGAGGAGGAACTTCATCATATGATGTCATATTATTGCAATAAATCTGTCGACCCCAACGTGAAAGACCCAGGGATCAAATGGGGTGAATTCTGGAATGAGAATGAAAGTCGTGACCCACCCAACAAGGATTTACACACAAAAATGCCAATGCAACCGGCTCTCGACAACCACGACCCACCCAAATCATGTAGTCCCACAGAGGAACATTTGGCCCTGATTTTCAAGATGAGGAGGGACCTAGCCAAGTAGCTTCACAACTAGAGAATCCTCAAGAAGTGCATGGATCTTATGTTTGATTCCTTATCAAGAGATTGTGCAAAGAGATGCTTCCTGACATGCTGCCAACCATATGCCTTCACAGTTCGCCAGGAAGAGAGATCGGGTTCGCCTCATGTCTATCTTTTTTACTGCTAATTTTCTGGTCTTAGTTGTTATGTTTTTTGCTTCCATGATACTTTGGTGCACTAGCTAATTTTTTTCTTGAATCCATGTTTACAATTATTCTCTTGGAACCATTAATATCTTGGGACCTATATCTTAATCTATTGGAACAAGTTACTTTCATTAATTTCTTGGAACTCGACAATTTTCTTGAAGCTACATTACTCCACTCTTCTCCACTCTTCTGCACTAAGTGTTCCTCTCTTGTTCCTCTCTTACAATCTATTCTATACTTATAATTTTTCGCCATTTACCCTCCACTCCTCTCTTCTACACTTAGTTTTTTTTTTAAATTTTATTTACACATTCCTTCCTCCTCTCTTCTCTTATAATCTTCATACTTAGAAATTTTCTTATCTCCTTATCCCTCCATGTCTCCTCCCCTTACTCCCTCTTCTTCCCATACTTATATTTTTCTCTCGTTTTTCTCTCACTTCACTCCTTCACTAGTTTACTCACCTCCATATGTTCATATCCCTTATCCCTCCACACTCCCCTCAACCCAACAATCTATCTCTCTCTCCTCTCTCACGACCTCCTGTTGGGGCTCAGAAATGTCCTATTCTCATCCACCTTTCCCTTTATCATTCTTCAAATTTCATCACCCCATTAACCTTTCACGATATCATTTCCATAAATATAATTGGGTTTCACCTTATTGTTCTCCACTTTATTCATTTTAGTATTTAAAAGGAATTTGTGATTAAATGTTAGAAAATCAACATGTTTTCATATATATCTCAAATATGTGTGAGCTTTGTAATGTGTAG
>ML866353.1:0-20255 GCA_009831015.1 Picea engelmannii | reverse complement strand
TTTTTTTTTTTTTTTTTTTGTGTGTGTGTATAAAGGTTGTTGCGAGGTAAAGAAACAATCAAAAATTTACAAAATTTGACTCTTTATGGTCAGAGTTCATATCTACTAGCCTCCTATCATAGTAAACATGAAACAACATATACATATGGGCAACCTAGCTGCCATATATTATGATAAATTGGCCCATCAAAAAAACACATTTAAAGTACATATTCAAGTTGTTGAATCGTTGGTTGGTTCATCATGCAATTCAACTTGACTCTATACATTGTCTTATGTGTCAATTGGCTCTACTTCCCCTCCTTCTTGATCAACACCAGATTCTCCAACCTAAGAATTCCTTGATATTTGAATATTGGACCCTGAATTGGAGTGTTGGGGGGCTGCCCTTGCTCCGAAATGATCGTGTTTTTATTCTAAAATATCAATCCTTTGGAGTAGCCTCACCACGGTCTGCTCTAAATCATTTATCTGATGTCTTTCCTCCTCTTTTTCTCAAAATTGCCTGAGTTCATGCTCCAGACGATCCATTGTTTGCAGCAGTATTGCCTCCATTTGCTCCAAATCAAAAGTTCTCTAACTTCTTGGTCTAAGATAACAATTATGTGGAAGAGGACAGTGACCATATGTTCCAAATTGTTGAATTTGACTGCAAATTCTCCAATTTGGCTCTTGGAACCCTAAAAAATATTCGTGTGCCTCCTTAAGATGCATTTTATTTCACTCCATGATGGGTCCATTATTTAGTAGCCTCTCAAATCCAATATATCGCACTTCCAATTCTTGACACAAAGAGAACAATTGAAAATTGAGCCCAAAATACCCCGAGTAGGTGGTTGATGATAGTCTGGGTTCTGTTGGTCTCAAAATTACCAACTTGGGTATGAACTTTTTGAAACTCTGATAAGTGAGGGGTTCAAAATTAAAACCCATCCAAACATGAGCTTTGCAATGAAAACTCTAGTGACCACTATAAATGGTAGTAGAGGGTTCAATACTATCAGAATGGGGCAGGTGGTAAACAAGGAAGTTGTTGAATCGAAACTCGGAAGTTGAATTTTGACCAAGGGAAGGGAAAGTGGGAAGCCCTAAACTCAGCTTTAAAATATGAGAGTTCCTAACACCGATTTCTTCCCACGGACAAGAGAGCTTACCACTATTACACATAATTGAGCCAAGGAAAGTGGAATTGGAATTCTCATAGGAAAGAGTAATACTAGGAAACAAGAGCGATGCAGCCCCTAGCCCAATTTTTTAATTTTTCTCACTAAATTCATCCCCCAAACTCATAAAGTGGTCGTTAGAAACTTCCAAAGTGTGTAATTAAACCAAGAAAACGGAAACTGAAAAGCTTAGTGAGGAACCAAGGATACCTTAAAATCAAAACGTGAATTCCATAAGACTGGGAAGGGAAGCAAAGGGAGTTTGCAACGAGGATCGTTCCATGAAATCCCTGCCCACTCCACCAGTCGTTGTCGTCTGCAATGAATTATATATGTATAGCTTCCTTCCTTAAGAACAAAAAACCACACGTGTTGCACCTATTACTGAAATAACTCAACTTAATCATGGAGTGTGCGAGCCTTAGTTGAGTGACCTTGGAACATTGTCTATCATCCTTTGCATTTATAACCATCATTATGATATTGAGGGAGGGGATGAATCCTTAATTCTCCATTAATTACCATATTACCTTTGTTTAACCTTGAGCCAAGCTTGGCATATCCGTTTGCTTCCACATTTAACTCTTGTTTGATATTACAAAGAGTGTATTTTTCAAATTTTTTGAGCACGTCTAGGGAATGAATGATCCAAGTGGATATTGGTGGCCACCCACCTATTCCAACTGGCTCCTCATGTCCGTTTTTATTCAGCACGTTCTTCTGTACTACTTTGTAATTGTGGGTTCTACACTTCTAGGGTTGTCAAAATCCCCACACATCCTCCAGGTGGATACGGGTGGGCTCTCGCCTAATCCAACTGACTTATTTTGTATGTTTTCATGTCAGCACATCTTGTTGTACTTCTGGGGCCCTAAACGTTGTTTTTTTTTTCTTGCCACATTCAAACTATAGATTGAGTTAGAGTTTGACAACAAAATGTGTAGTTCTCTGAAAGACCTTTCCAATGGGCTATTACGCACCTAAAACGAAGGTCGTATGCAAAAGTTACAGCCCTAGGAAGTTGAGGTACCAAATTACACCAACTTATCTATAGGGCCCACATGACTTTGGTGTTTCACCTTCTAGGGTTAGGTTTTTGGATGTCTAGGGTTTTGGCATTCACGAGTAATATCAAAAAGGCCTATGAAGCCTCATTGTAATCCATTCTACTCAGACGGATGGACGTAGCAGCCGCATCTCTTCTCAGAGATAGCTACCACCATTTGAGCAAGTTTCAGTTCTGTAGCTTTACAATTTCAACCTATTTCATTATTTAATAGAATATATTGTTCACTGAATATTTGTGTTATTCTCCATATCTCTGTGTTTATTGTAGTCAGTCTATTAATCAGTTTGTTCCGCTCCTAAATTCGGATCAGTGGTATCAAAGCGGTCTGCTCTTCATTTATTTTTCTTCGTGCATGTCCCCGACAAGATCTGGGTACAAGAAGTTGGGACTCGAACCAATCGAGCCATTACCAGATCGATCGCACTGAGCCCGACAACAACCCATGGGAGACGAAAAGAAATATGATGGAGTAGGAAATCCTATTAAAATGTTGCTCGAGAAAGCCCTCGTGCGACAAAGGAACGAAATGATGGACAACTTCGCGCGGATCCTTCGACGGTTGCCCACAGGAGAAGCATCTTCATCAAGCGGCCATGCAACCCCCTTCAAGGTACAAGTAAATTTTGATATTCCATTATTTGAAGGACTGATAGATGCAAATGTTGTAGATAAATGGTTGAATCTGCTAGAAGGATATTTTTCGGTCCACAATTTTTTCGATAGGGAAAAGATCACTTTTGCACTCCTCAAGGTCATTCCCCATGTTAAAGACTGGTGGGATACTTTCTCTGAGCAAAGGGCCGTGGAGGAATCTACAATATTTGTGGTGCCTCCTAATGGGATTCCTTCCGGGACGCCATTAAAGAACAATACTACCATGTTGGAAGCTATGAGGACCAGTACACCAGATGGACCACCCTACATCAAGAAAGGGACCAGATAGTACCAGCTTTCACCAATATTTTTCATACCGTAAGCACCAAATTGGGTATCAAAGACTCTGAGTGTCATCTAGTACTCAAATACCACGACTATTTGCATAGATACATTCAAACAGAAATGGAGTTCCTGGACATCGCCTCTTTGGGCATGGCTTATAGATATGTTGTCAAGATCGAGCAAAAATTTAATCAAAAACGACGAGAGTTTGGATCTACAAACCCCTCACAGCCAAAGCAGGGAAAAGGCAGGCCCAACCCACACATCAAGGGACCAAGTGGAGATGGTCGCCCTCAAGACAACCAGTCCAAGCTGCAACACAAGAAGGGCAATGAGAAGATGAAGGACACGGGAAAATGGTGTGAGTACCATAAAAGTCCTTGGCATAACACCAAAGAATGTCGCTCCAAGTAGTCCCTCGTGGTCGAGCTGAAGGCTTCCGAGTCAGAGGTTGATTCTGATTCTGAGTCAAATCCTGAAAGAGGGAAGCAAATTATCAATGTTGAACCTAGTGCCACTGTCGCTACCACCAAAGTCCGGCCGAGCGAACCAGAAGAGCCAGAGGAAGGGGAAAGCCTCTTTCACTCACAGATGTGGGTCAAGGGGGCTCCAATTCATTTCATTGTCGACAACGATAATCAGAAGAACCTGATTTCAGCAGAGGTTGTCAAGCAGTTGGACCTGCCAACGACACTGCACCCGCATCCCTACACCATTGGTTGGCTTCACCAAGGAAGAGATCTTCGTGTCAACCAACAGTGTCATCTGCCCTACGGCATCAAGCCTTTCAAAGATGAGGTACTGTGCGATATTTCTCCCCTTGAAGTTTGTGATGTTCTTTTAGGACAACCATATTTGTGGAAGCGTCATGTTGTGTATGAGTCTAGACCCCCTAGTGTTATTATTACTTTGGGTAGACAATTGTACAGGATCCCAGAGGTAGCATCGTCTACTATTATTTCTTTAATCTTTGCTAAGCAATGCAATAAGGTCATTTCACAGACCGAGAAGTTCGTCTTCTTTATGATCCGTGCTCATAGTAAGCAAAAGGTCGTCACCACATCTATGGCCTCTACACAACGCCTCTCTTCGCAGTAGAAGCAAGTGGACGGGATCATGGAAGAAAACAAAGACATCTTCTCCTCACCTACAAGGGTACCGACACATTGCCAAGTCAAGCATCCAATTGATCTGACCCTCGACGCACCTCTACCTAATGGACCAGTCTATCAGCACTCGCTGATGGAGAATGACGAAATCAAGCGTCAAATCCAAGAGCTTCTTCAAAAGGGGCACATAAGACCCAACTCCTCCCCTTGTGGAAGCCCGATTGTACTGGTGTAGAAGAAGGATGGGACTTGGCGGCTCTGCATTGGTTACAGAGCCTTAAACAAAATCACAGTCAGGAACCGCTACCCCATTCCCAGGATTGATGAACTTCTCGACCAACTCAAGGGGACAAAGTTCTTCAACAAGATTGACCTAAAGTCTAGCCACCACCAGGTTCCCATCGAACCAACTGATGTATGGAAGACAACCTCCAAGTCTAAGGAAGGTCTCTACGAATGGCTAGTCATGCCCTTTGTCTTAACAAATGCACCATCCACTTTCATGAGGTTGATGGATGATGTATTGAGACCCTTCACTAACTCCTTTGTGGTGGTATTTGGATGACATCCTCATATTCAACAGAACGTGGGAAGAGCACTTGCGGCATATTCAGCAGGTTTTGAGCACTCTGCAGCAACACGAGTTGTATGCCAACTTGGAAAAATGCTCTTTTGGCATGAACAAGGTCCAATACTTGGGATACATTGTTGATGAGCATGGGTTACATGTTGATCGAGCTAATATCCAAGTCATCTGTGACTGGCCAGCCCCGACCACATTGATCGAGCTTCGGACCTTTCTGGGGCTAGCCAACTTCTACCGGCGATTCGTGTTGGGATTCTCCCATATTGCATGGGCCCTCAGCCAGGTGACCAAGGGCGGTGGTAGGGCCAAGTTTGTGTGGGGGAAGGAGCAACAACAAGCATTTGATTATCTTAAGCATCGCTTGTGCTCAGCTTCGAGACTCTCCTTTCCTGATCTGCAACAACCATTCAAGATTTAGATGGATGCATCTGACTATGATGTGGGCGCAGTTCTCACTCAACATGGGTATCCAGTGGCATACCATAGTGAGACACTCTCTGATACTATCTAGAAATACCCCATCTATGACAAGGAAATGTATTCCATTGTACAAGCCTGTCGTCAATGGAAACATTACATTATGGGGAAAGAGACGATCATACACACTGATCACAAGCCTCTGAAGTTCATACAGACACGGGAAAAATTGCAGAATGACCGCCATCAGAAGTGGTCCACCTACCTGCAGCAGTTTCATCTCAACATCAAGTATAAGACAGGTATCTCCAATCGTGTCGTTGACTGCCTCAGTTGGCCCCCTGTGGCTGCACTCACCAATGTGCTCCATTCCTGTGGACATGAAGCCTCTAAGTGGCCCCAACTTTATCAGCAAGATCTGGACTTCGCCACCACATATCAGCTCTTGGGTGCAGGCACAACTGTGACTGATTTTCACATTCAGGACAAACTCTTATGCCACCTGGGCCATCTTTGTGTTCCTACAAGCGAGGGTGCAAAGCTTATTTGGGAATCCCACTATAGTCAGGTGGCAGGACATTTTGGCGTAGAGAAAACTGTGGTCGCTCTTCAGAAACATTTTTATTGTCCAAAACTTCGACATGACGTCAGCAAGTATATCAGATCTTGCACTGCCTGTGCCATTACCAAGCCAGCCATCAAGAAGCAAGGCTTATATACCCCTCTTTTGATTCCCGAGAAGCCTTGAGAATCCATCTCAATGGATTACATGTCTGGCTTGCTGTCCACCAAGCAAGGAAATGAATACGTGTTTGTGGTCGTTGTTCGGTTTTCGAAGATGGCCATCCTCACAGCCTGTAAGAAGAATATCAGAGTGGCAGATGCTGCCAAGCTCTTCTTTGAACGAGTGTGGGTCCACTTTGGGATACCACAGACCATCATCTCCGACTGAGACAACAGGTTCCTTGACACCTTTTGGTCGAGTCTATGGTCTTTGTTGGACACCAAGCTCACAAAATCCACTTCTTTCCACCCCCAAACCGATGGCCAAACATAGGTCTTCAATCGAATGATTGTGCACATCCTGCCCAATGAACATGTACAATTCTAAGCATCCACGTACTTGTGATGATAGTCTCCCCTATGTCTAACACAATTACAATAAGGCTCTTAAGAGTTCCACCGGCCATAGCCCATTTCAGGTGGGTCTGGGATTTGAATCCTTGAGACCCATTGATGTTGCACTCCCTCTTGCCACCACACAGACAGACTCTTCCCCTGATCAGTCTGCGATCGACAAAGCCACCATATTCATTGAGCTGATTCAACACATCCGCCAACATGTCTAGGAGATTTTGCAGAAATCCAATGCTAAGTACAAGGAATGCCATGATCAACGTCTGGTTACATCTGCAGAAGGAGAGTCTCATCGAGCCCCATCGAAAGCTTCACCCACTTTGTTATGGGCCTTACACTATCACCAAGGTTGTGGGTAGTAATGCTTTTAAGATCAACACTCCACCCTTCCTTGGTCTGCATCCATTATTCAATGTGAACCTCCTTCGGCCATATTTTCAACCATTATTGGACACTTCTGAGATCGCAAAACAACTAACACCAACAGAGCTCAACCTTGACCGCATGGAACAAGCATCCACTGATCAGATTGTGCACACACAGGTCAAGGGCACTCGCCAACGACAGATCTAGCTTTATCGGGTTGTTAAGGCAGGGCAACTCCTACACCAAGGCAAGTGGCTCACCCGGGGCCAAATCCAGCAGAAGTTTTCTCACCTGATGGGGGAACTCAACGCAATGGACACGATTGCTTCCTAAGGGGGGAGGATTGATCCAGGTGGATATTGGTGGCCACCCACTTATTCCAACTAGCTTCGTGTGTCTGTTTTTGTTCAGCACGTTCTTCTATATTGCTTTGTAATTATGGGTTCTACACTTCTGGGGCTGTCAGAAGCCCCACACATCCTCCATGTGGATACGGGTGGCCTCTCGCCTAATCCAACTGGCTTATTTTGTATGTTTTCATGTCAACACATCTTGTTGTACTTCCAAAGCCGTTTTGGGGCCCTAAACGTTGTTTTTTTGGCTCGCCACAGTCAAAATGTAAACGAAGTTAGAGTTTGATGGCGGAATGTGTAGCTCTCTGAAAGACCTTTCCAACGGGCTATTACGCGCCTAAAACGAAGGTCGTATGCAAAAGTTACGACCCTGGGAAGTTGAGGTACCAAATTACACCAACTTACCTATAGGGCCCACATGACTTTTGGTGTTTCACCTTCTAGGGTTAGGTTTTTGGATGTTTAGGGTTTTGGAATTCATGAGTAATATCAAAAAGGGCTATGGAGCCTCATTGTAATCCATTCTTCTCAGACGGATGCGCGTAGCAACCGCATCTCTTCTCAAAGATAACTACCACCATTCGAGCAAGTTTTAGTTCTACAGCTTTACAGTTTCAACCTATTTCTTTATTTAATAGAATATATCGTTCATTGGATATTTGCGTTATTCTCCATATCTCTGTGTTTATTGTAGTCAATCTATTAATCAGTTCGTTTCACTTCGAAATCCGTATCAACGAAACATAATACCATTGCATATATTATCCCTGGCAATATTTCTTTGAACAATTGCTCTTATGACTAGCATGGAATCTCCACAAATGATAAGGCATTTTATTCTTTTGGAAAGAGCCATTTTGATTCGAACATAGAGAGTGAAAGCTTATGCTCCATCATCAATTAATGATCCAAGACCCCAAGCATAATTGATGACTAGTTGACCTCTGAGCTTATAAACAACCCCTCCCCCCGCACTTGTCGCCCCTGGGTTGCCTGACAAATCTCCATCAAAAAATAGTATATTGTTTGTCTGTTTAGTTTTCCAAGCCTTAAATTCTATTGTGTCAAATTTTAACATCCAATTTGGGGATTTTTTTTGGAGATTTTGCATGGGAGACTAATTGGATCCCATGTTCAAAGTACTCAACCAAGTTTCTTCAAGATTGTCCATGGATTGATCTTTCCATTGAACTCGTTGCTTCATGTATTCTATTAGAAGGGAATATGCTTTCATTGAGACTTGTCTTGGGTTTTTTTGCCATCTTCAAAGATCCTTTTATTGTGGGCTAGCCAGATGCCCTAGCATATGTATTTGGGTAGAGATTCCCAATAACATTTGGAAATATGCTTGTTCTTGAAGGTCCCATTATAGCAACAAAGGAAGAACTATGAGAAGGTAAGAGGCCATCTTAGTCGATGACCTAATAGACCCAAAGCATGATACCACTCTCCTTCAAAAAAATACACTCTAAGAATGGATTTTGAATGGATTCTTCTTCACTTTGACACATTACATAGCGGGACGACCTACTAATTCCTCTCTTTTTTAAATTCTTCGTTGTAAGAATTTTTCAATGCACTAAAAGCCAACAAAAGAAATTGATCTTTGGTATTCCATCACTATGTTATACATCCATCTACTAGTTAGATCAAGGGTGATTGTGGGATGCTTCTACTAACAAAATGTACCCTC
This sequence comes from Picea engelmannii, assembly GCA_009831015.1. Taxonomy (NCBI): domain Eukaryota; kingdom Viridiplantae; phylum Streptophyta; class Pinopsida; order Pinales; family Pinaceae; genus Picea; species Picea engelmannii. The sequence goes on along the minus strand of ML866353.1, from coordinate 11,423 downwards.
TCTTAATTATATAGAGTGCAGAGATCCATCCTCAGGTGTCAATAGCTCTTTCATTTCGGGGAGCACATCCTTGCAAGGAGGAAATAAACAAGTTAAAAATTTTAGCAAATTGAGTATGGGGACAAAGATCTATCGAACTTTTCCACGTGCTATCTCTAGACCAAGATGACAGATCTGCAAGGGTGTAGATGCCTTGATATTCCAGCCAACCTCAGAGGGGAAGAAGAGGCACAACCAAGTCACACATCTCAAATTCTGAAATTTTGTCTTTCCGATAGTTAATCAAATGACCATTCCCAGGTATCCAATTGAATTTTCTGGTAATAAGAGGTCTACCAACAATAATCAATTTGAAGATATGAGATCCATTGTTGACTTTTGGTTGAAGATCCAAGCTTCTTCGCCTTGATCTAGTGAAATATTTCTTCCATAAGGCTTGCTTCCAGTAATTAGCCTCCATAAAATTTTGGCTCCCATGGCATGATTGATAAGTTTTGGCTCCCTTATGCTAAGGCCGCCATGACTCTTGTTGTTTGTGACTTGATTCCAATTAATCATGTGGAATTTTTTGTGGTTTGACTTCCCTCCCTCGCATAGAAAGGCCGTGATTTTCATTGATATCTTTTAAACTATACCTTTGGGTTCCAAAATGGATGAGAATTGGTAAATAGGAAGAGCAGATAAAACAAATTTGATGAGGATGACCCTCCCAACTGGATTTAACCATTGAGAGCCCCATTGTGCAAGTTTCTTGTTGATTTTATCAATTATTTGCTGCCAGATCTGGGTATATGAGGATTTGAGAGTGATGGGGATGCCTAGATATCAGAAAGAAGTCAATTTTTTCAGAAACTAAAAGACCTGAGTTATGGATCTCATGATTCTTGGAGAGGTGTTCCATCCATAAACTTGACACTTTATGTTGTTAACATCTCCCCCAGATGCATCAAGGAAGGAATCCAAGGTTCGTTTGAATCTAGTGGCAATAATGACTAATGCACCCCCAAGCAATAGAGTGTCATCTACAAATTGGGAGTGATTCATATTCTTCACCCCCTTTGTTATCTAAAGGCTAGGAAAATTCCCAAGATTTCTTCCATGTTCCAGTTTCCTACTTAAGGATTCAACCACTAGCAAAAAAAGAAGAGGGGAGACAGGGTAGCCTTGGTGGAGTCCCTTATTGACCTGAAAAATGTGAGGGTCTACCATTTGCTAGAGGTGCAATCCAAGGATTTCCAATACAAGAAGCCATCCATTTGATGAACGAAGAGTTGAACTTAAACTTCTCCATTACCTTAAAGAGAAAACTATGATTAACACGATCAAAGGCATTAAGCCATATCTAATTTTACCACCAAACCTTTCTTTTTTGAAGTAGTACCAGAGTGGATGGACTCTTGTACAAGCACAATGGTATCCATTATTTTCCTTTCTTGCATGAAACCACCTTGGTTAGGAGAGATAATATTGGAGAGGACCTTCTTTAATCGAGAGGCTATTACTTTGGTTAGGATTTTGTAAGAGGAGTTGCACAGGGAGATCAATCTAAAACGAGAGAAGGAGGATGGATTAGTCTCTTTGGGAATCGGGGCAAGAAAATAGGAGTTAGTGCTACATCCTAAACACAATGTTTGATGGGGAAAATGAAGCATTCTTTTAAGATTAGTCTTGATCATATCTCAGAAGAAGCGATAAAAGGATATGGAGAAATCATCTGGACCAAGGGCCTTGTTCGGTTCCAGACTTCATATGGTTGTATGTATTTCATTCTCAGAGATAGGATGATTTAGCTCAATATTCTCCTTGACAATGATTAAGGGTGGGATATGCTCAAGCATAGTGGAGATGTTTTCTTGATTTGCTTCTTCATTTTGAGTGTATAACACAACAAAGTGATTTTTAGTTGCATTTTTAATTTCATTAAAATCTATCACCATTGTGTCATCCTCTAAAGTAATTTTGGAGACATTATTCCAACTCTACCTTAGTTTGGCTTGATTGTGAAAAAACATGGTGTTTTTATCTCTAACTTGAAGCCATAAGCTTCAAGACTTTAGATGTCAGAGTTCTTCTTCCCTTCTTAGAGCATGTTGGTAGTTGCATTGCAAGTTGAGTTCCTCTTTTTGAAGTTAAGTGGTTACCTCTTTGTTCTCTAAATCCTTTTAAATCTCTGCAAGTTTACTTTTGATCTGAAGTTTTTTGGAAGAGGGATGGAAAAAGTGTAGCTTGGCCCAATGTTTTAAAGCTTGTTTGACCAGAGATATTTTTTGTTCCCAAATATAGACCAATGTTTTAGAGATCCAAGTTTTCTAGGTGGATTCAACCAAGTCCACACCTTCTTTGTGTTGGAGCCATGTTGGGTTGAACCGGAAGGAAAGGGGGGTAAAGTTAGGAAAGTCTTGAATATGGAGGGATATGGGCTTATGATCGTAAATGAGATAGGGAAAAACGTATGATTTGATGGAAGCATTCCACTGAAGGAAGTTGCTATGAACAAGGAACCGGTCTAGCGTTGTTGCAATATGGCCATGCCTAGCACGCATATTGGTCCTAGTGTATTTTTCTTGATGGGGGTGAATGTCCATGAGATCCCAATTAGATAATTTTCCTCTAGAGTACTTCAGAATGGATCTCTTCTGAAAATCCATCCTCTTTTTTCCAAAGTTGATCCAGATTTACGAGCAAAATGAAATAAATAACAAAATGAATACAATAACATAGAGATACGGAGAACAACAACAAATATACAATGAACAATAACTTCTATTGAATAAATAAAATAGGTTGAAACTGTAAAACTGCAGAACAAAAAACAACTTGCTTGAATGGTGGTAGTTATCTATGAGAAGAGATGTGGTTGCTACACACGTCTGTCTGAGCAGAATGACTACAATGAGGCTCCACAAGCCTTTTTAACATTACTCATGAATGCCAAAACCCTATACATCCAAAAACCTAACCCTAGGAGATGAAACGCCAAAAGTTATGTGGGCCCCGATGGGTAAGTTGGTACCTCAACTTCCCGGGGTTGTAACTTTTGCATACGACATTCGTTTTAGGCGCGTGATAACCCATTGGAAAGATCTTTTCACAAATTACGTATTATGTCGTCAAACTTTAACTTTATCTATATTATGTCACAAAAAGATGTACTAACATGAAAACTTCCAAAATAAGCCAGTTGGATTAGGTGGCAACCACCAATATCCACCTGGAAGTTGTATAGGGCTTCAGATAGCCCCGCCAGTGTAGAACCCATAATTACAAAGAATTACAGAAGAACATGTTGAACTAAAATTGTCAAAAGGATTCAATTGGAATAGGTGGGTGGCCACCAATATACACCTGGAGCAATCCTCCCCCCTTAGGAAGCAATGGTATCCATTGTGTTGAGTGCCCCCATCAGGTGAGGAAATTTCTATTGAATTTGTCCTTGGGTGAGCCATTTGACTTGGTGCAAAAGTTTCCCTACCTTGATAACTCGATAAAGTTGGATCCTCTGCTGGCAAGTGCCCTTGACCTGTGTGTCCACTATATGATCAGTGGATGCATGTTCCATGCAGTCAGAGTTGAGCTATGTTGTTGTCAACTATTCTTCGATCTCTGAGGTGTCCAATAATGGCCGAAAATATGGTTAGAGGAGGTCCACACTGAACACTAGGTGCAAGCCAAGGAAGGGGGGAGTATTGAGCTCAAAATCACTGTCTCCCACAACCTTGGTGATAGTGTAAGCCCCATAGTGAAGTGGATAGAGCTTCTGATGGGTCCCTGTAAGGTGTTATTTCTGCAAATGTAACCAGACCTTGTCTCCCACCTAAAACTTGTGCAATACCTAATGTTGATCATGGCCCCACTTGTACTTAGCATTGGATTTCTGCAAAATCTCACGGAACCTGTTGGCAGATGTATTGAATCCACTCAATGAATCGGGTGGCTTTGTCGTCCTCAGACTGAACATGGGAAGATTTTGTCTCTATGGTTGCAAGAGGTAGTGCGACATCAATGGGACCCAAGGGTTGGAATCCCAACCCCACTTGAAATGGGCTATGACCGGTGGAGCTATGGAGAGCCATGTTGTAGTTGTGATGAACATAAGGAAGACTCTCATCCCATGTATGCAGATGCTAAGAGTTATACATGCGCATGATGTGCACAATCATATGATTGACGAATTTTGTCTAGCCATCGGTTTGAGGGTGGAAGGCAGTGGATTTAGTGAGCTTGGTGTCCAACAGTGACCAAAGACTCGACCAAAATGTGTTGAGGAACCTGTTGTCCCGATCGAAGATTATGGTCTGTGGTATCCCAAAATGGACCCACACTCATTCGAATAAGATCTTGGCAGTATCTGTCAATGTGATGCTCTTCTTACAGGCTGTGAGAACGTCCATCATTGAAAACCGATCAACAACCACAAATACACAATCATTGCCTTGCTTGGGAGACGAAAAGCCAGACATGTAATCGATTAAGATGGATTCCCAAGGCCTCTCGAGAATAGGAAGAGGGGTGTATAAACCTTGCTTCTTGATGTCTGGCTTGGAAATTGCACAGGTAGTGCAAGATATGATATACTTGTTGGCGTCATGTCGAATTTTTGTCAAATAAAAATGTTTTCGTAGAACGACCACAATTTTCTCCACGCCAAAATGTCATGCCATCCAACTATAGTGAGCCTCCCAAATCAGCTTTGCACGCTCGATTGCAGGAACACAGAGGTGGCCCAGATGGCATAACAGTCTGTACTAAATGTGAAAGTCGGTGACATTTGCGCATGTACCCAAGAGCTGATAGGTGGAGGCAAAGTCAAGATCTTGCTGATAAATTTGGGGCCACTTAGATGCCTCATGCCCATAGGAATGGAGCATGGTGGTGAGTGCAGCCGCGGGAGGTTGACTGAGGCAGTCGATGACACAATTTGTGCTCCATGTCTTATATTTGATGTTGAGATGGAACTGTTGCATGTATGTGAACCACTTATGATGGCGGTCATGGTGCAACTTCCCCTATGTCTGTATGAACTACAGAGGCTTGTGATCAGTGTGGATGATTGTCTCCTTTTCCATAATGTAATGTTTCCATTAACGACAACCTTGTATAATGGAATACATTTCCTTGTCATAGGTGGGGTATTTCCGGACAGTATCTGAGAGTGTCTCAATATGGTATGTTATCAGATGACCGTGCTGAGTGAGAATTGCGCCTACAACATAGTCAGATGCATCAGTCTCAATCTCAAACGGTTGTTGCAGATCGAACAAGGAGAGTATTGGAGCTAAGCACAAGTAATGCTTCAGATCATCAAATGATCGTTGTTGTGACTTTCCCCACACAAACTTTTCCTTGCCATTTCCCTTGGTCACTTGGTTGAGGGCCCATGCAATATGGGAAAATCCCAACATGAATCATCAATAGAAATTGGCAAGTCCCAAGAAGCTCCAAAGCTCGGTTAGTGTGGTCGGGGCTGGCTAGTCATGAATGACTTCGATCTTAGTTGGATCCTCATGTACCCCATGTTCATCAACAATGTAGCCCAAGTATTGGACCCTGTTCATGCCAAAGGTTCATTTTTCCAAGCTGGCATATAGCTTGTGCTGCTGCAGAGTGCTCAAAACCTGTTAAATATGTTGCATGTGCTCCTCCTATGTTCTATTGAAGATGAGGATGTCGTCCAGATATACCACTACAAAAGAGTTGGTGAAGGGTCTCAATACATCATCCTTCAATCTAATGAAAGTTGTTGGTGCATTTGCTAGGACAAAGGGCATGGCCAACCATTCAAAGAGACCTTCTTTAGATTTGAAAGTTGTCTTCCATACATCAGTTGGTTCAATGGGAACTTGGTGGTAGCCAGACTTTAGGTCAATATTGTTGAAGAACTTGCCCCCCTTGAGTTGGTCAAGAAGGTCATCAATTCGGGGAATTGGGTACCGATTCTTGACTGTGATTTTGTTTAATACTCTGTAATCAATGCAGAGCCGTCAAGTCTCGTCTTTCTTCTACACTAGTATAATGGGGCTTCTGCAAGGGGAGGAGTTGGGCCTGAAGGGCCCCTTTTGAAGTAGATATTAGATCTGACGCTTGATTTTATCAGTTTCCATCAGTGAGCAATGATAAACTAGTACATTAGGCAGAGGTGCATCGAGGGTTAGACCAATTGAATGCTTGACTTGGCAGTGTGTTGGTACCCTGGTGGGTGAGGAGAAGATGTCTCTGTACTCTTCCATGATTCTGTCCACTTGATTTTGTTGAAAAGAGAGGCTATGTGTAGAGGTCATAGATGTGGCAGCGATCTTCTACTTACTGTGAGCATGGATCACAAAGAAGACAAACTTCCCGATCTGTGAAATGACCTTACTGCATTGCTTAGTAGAGATTAAAGAAATAATGGTAGGCGACGGTACCTCTGGTATCCTGTACAATTGTCTACCCAAAGTAATAATAACACTGCAAGGTCTAGACTCATACATAACATGTCGCTTCCAGAAATATGGTTGTCCTAAAAGAAAATCATCACAAACTTCAAGGGGAGCAATATCACACAATACCTCATCTTTGAAGGGCTTGATGTCGTATGACAGACGACACTATTGGTTGATGCAGAGATATCTTCCTTGGCGAAGCCAGCCGATGGTGTAGGGTTGCCGGTGCAGTGTCATCGTCAGGTCCATCCGCTTGATGACCTCTATTGAGATCAGGTTCTTCTAATTGTCGCTATTGACAATGAAATGAAGCGGAGCCCCATTTACCCACATCTGTGAGTGAAAGAGGCATTCCCCTTCCTTTGGTTCTTTTGGTTCGCTTGGTTGGACGTTGGTGGTAGTGACAATGGTGCAGGTTCGACATCGATAATCTGCTTCCCTCCTTCTAGATTTGATTTGAAGTGAGAATCTACCTTTGGCTCAGAAGCTTTCAGCTCAGCCATCAGTGACTGCTTGGAGTGACATTCTTCGATGTTGTGCCAAGGGATTTTATGGTGTTCACACCACTTTCCCGTGTCCTTCTTCAACTTCTCATTACCCTTATTGTGTTGTGGCTTGGACTGGTTGTCCTGAGAGTGCCATCTTTGCTCTGTCCCTTGTTTTGTGGGTTGGGGCCGCCTTTGCCCTGCTTCGGCTATGAGGAATTTGCAAATCCAAACTCTCGCCTCTTCTGCTTAAATTTCTACTCGATATTGACAACATATCTATAAGTCGTACCCAATGATGCGATGTCCAAAAACTCTATTCCTGTTTGAATGTATCTATGCATACAACCATGGTATTTAAGCACCATATGTCATTTAGTGTCTTTGATACCCAATTTGGTGCATAGGGTATGGAAAATATTGGTGAAATTTGGTATTGTCTGGTCCCTTTCGTGACGCAGGGTGGTCCATCTTGTGTACTAGTCCTCGTAGCTTCCAATAGGGTAGTATTGTTCTTTAATGGCATCCCTGAAGGAATTCCATGTGGTAGTGAACGCAAATATTTCATATTCATCTATGGCCCTTTGCTCAGAGTAAGTATCCCACCAGTCCTTAACATGGGGGACAACCTTGAGGAGTGCAAAAGTAATATTTTTCCTATTGGAAAAATTATGGACTGAAAAATACCCTTCAAGCAAATTCATCCATCTACATACAACATCTGCATCTATTAGTCCTTCAAATAATGCAATATCAAAATTTACTTGTACCTTGAAGGGGGTTGCATGGCCGCTTGATGAAGATGTGTCTCATGTGGGCAGACGCCAAAAGATCTATGCAAAGTTGTCCATCATTTCGTTCCTTTGTCGCGCAAGGGCTTCCTTGAGCAACAATTTAAAATCATTTCTTGATCCATGGTCTTTCTTCTCATACCCCATGAGTTGTTGTCATGCTCAACACGACCGATCTTAAAAAGGCTTGACTAGTTCGAGTGCCAACTTCTTGTACCCAGATCTTGTCGGGGACATGCACGAAGAAAAATAAATGAAGAGGAGACCGCTTTGATACCACTGACCTGGATTTCTGGGTAGAACAAAATAAATAACAGACTGGATACAATAACACAAAGATACGGAGAACAACAATAGATATACAATGAACAATAACTGCTATTGAATAAATGAACTAGGCTGAAACTGTAAAATTGTAGAACTGAAAACAACTTGCTCAAATGGTGGTAGTTATCTCTGAGAAGAGATGTGGCTGGTACACGCATCCATCTTAGCAAAATGATTACAATGAGGCTCTAGAGGCCTTTTCAACATTATTCATGAATGCCAAAACCCTAGACATCCAAAAACCTAACCCTAGGGGATGAAATGCCAAAAGTTATGTGGGCCCCGATGGGTAAGTTGATACCTCAACTTCGTGGGGTCGTAACTTTTGCATACGACCTCCGTTTTAGGCGCATGATAACACTTTGGAAAGGTATTTTCGTGAATTATTATGTCGTGAAACTATAACTTGATTTATATTTTGACTATGGCAATCCAAAAAAACATTGTTTAGGGCCCCAAAATGGCCCTAGAAGTACATAAAGATGTACTAACATGAAAAATTCCAAAATAAACCAGTTGGATTAGGTGGCGGGCCACCAATCTCCACCCGACAGTTTTGTAGGGCTTCAGACAACCCCACAAGTGTAGAACCCGCAATTACAAAGAATTACAAAAGAATATGTTGAACTAAAATTGTCAAAAGGAGCCAATTGGAATAGGTGGGTGACCACCAATATCCAACTAGATAAAAAATGGTCTTGATCAAATTTAAATCTCCAGCTATGATGCAAGGTTCAGATAGACCAGTGTTTCTCAAATTTGGCATCAATCCCCAACATTTTGATTTCTAGTTGGGGTTTGTCGGCATATATACATTGATGATAGAAAAAGTGAGATTACTCTTTTGTGATGAAATTTAGTAAGTATCTAGTGTTTCATTTTGAAGTGATGTTCCATACTCACCTCTTGTTCATTCCATAGAGTACAAATTCCACTAGAGGCACCTCTTACATCTTCTGCTATAAGATTGTTGGTCTTCTATAACATTTTCCCTATCTTGATAACTTCTTATGCTTGCATCTTGGTCTCCTAAAGAAGGAGGATAATTGGTTTTTCAAATTTAATGAGATCTTTGACAACCTTGGTCTTTGGGGCGTTGCCTGACCCCCTACAACTCTAGGAGACCATAATCATTATTTAAGAGGGTTAGATTGGGAGCCCCCCTTTTTTACTGTATTCCCACTTTGTGCCTTGTTATTCTTCAATCCTCCTCCTATAATATTTGTGAAAGTTTTTTGAGAACCTAACAAAATATCTTTTTGTGCCTACTCTTCCCTTACGTATTTAGCAGCTCTCCGCCCTGACTTCCTTGGAAGAATTTATTCTAAAGCTTTGTCATCTTGATCCTCTTCTCCAAGGCTTCATGTTTCTGAATTATATTTGGCATTTGAGAAAGCTATTTCAACATCTTTTAAGGTATCCAAATTTTTCGTCCCTGGGTCAAGTGGGTTGGAATCACTAATACATACATTGTCAAAATTCACAAAATCTTCCGATAATAAGGATAAAATTAATCATATTGTCACAAATTACGACATAATTATTAAAATTTTAATCATTTGTTCTGGGCGCCCCAATGAACGTCATACTTGTGACGCACTTCTATAGTTGTTGATATTGCAATGATAGTTCGTCGATCTATCGACAAACCTAGATAATGCCAACTACCCATTTGAAAATGGTTTAATGGTCATTGACTTAGTCAACTTTTACATAGTAAATGTTCGTCGGAAGACCACCAGAGGTGAGTGATTTCAACTATTTTGTTGTAGGTGTGATTGTTATAAAATCTTTTTATGTTCATTATTCATTGCATAAATTATTAGTCTTTTTTCTCTGTGCTACTTGCCTCAGATCCAATCCTTGATCTGCATAGCTTGGATTTTGTACTTTGAAGGTTACAAATTTTTAATATTTATATATCTCCTTTTAAATACCCACATTGGATCCCTAACCCTTAGACCCTCTTTTATTTGGGGACACAAATTGTTGCCTAGGTGTTCTGGTGGACAACAACCTCCCAATTTCTGTGATATATATAAATTTGGGACCCTTCTTTTCTTTCAATTTTGAAAATGAAAAAGAAATTTTTTTTTTTAATTCTTTTCACTTGAGTATTGTTTTCAGTTTTGACAATTTTGTTGATCATATTCTTAAGTTATTTGAATTTTCATTTAGTCTTTAATGAAACTCTTATTATGGGATATCTTTCATTTCATAAAAGTTTTGTTTAGGGATTTTGACTTCCAAGTTATCAAATGTTTATAATCATTATGTCCTTGACGATTTTGCTCACATAGATACTTTGAACAAGATTCTACATGAGCTACAGTATTTGGCAAGCTACGAATTTTTATTATATTGTTGGTTTAAATTTTTATTAACATGTTTTGTTTGGGTAAAATATTAATGTTCCAACGATTAATCACAATTTACGAAATCATAGCTAACCTGTCATAATCGCCTTATTACCGTGATGTCCATGATCCAAAAAAAACAGTTGTTTGATATTATGTATTGAGACATCAGATCTAACCTAATCATCATAGTTCTAAAATGACCTTAATGGAAATTAGATCAGGGTCGTTTTAAACTACATACGAACAATTCTCCTTTCCCAAAGATTACTTACTCTCCTCCATGTATAGTGATGTGTTGTCACACCGTATTCACAAATTATTACCTCAGGTCAAATCCTGCATACGGTAAATTTCCTCGAATTGAGATTTTTTACTCATGTATTGAATTTTTGTTTTGTGTTCCCGTGAGCGAAATCATGTTAGGAGTTCATGAGGGTTTTTTGAAAAATGGTATAATAAACTATCAAAATGGGCATGATGTCCAAAGTCGAACCTGGTGTCGATATTATTGAAGCTCATGATGACTATTTTCAAACCTTTCAAAGGGTTGGTTGGTTAGAATTCTTGCGCATGTTTAATGGTTACAATTCACATGTCACCAAAGTTTTTGCACTAAGTTTCAATTGCGAACATGCTAAAATTGGAGATATAGAGTTACAGATAGATGAAGAATTAATAACCACGCTGACTAAATTGCCATTAAAAGGGTAATGTTGGTCTAACACCAAAAGAGTGAAGGAGATTCCCTAGTAAGAAATCCTGGTTTCCCCCGAATGCAAATACGATTACAAAGGTCTGCCTATATCTCTAGTCAAAGAAAAATGGCATTTTATGTTAAGTGTTATTAAGGGTTTTATCACCTGTGAGGGCAGATATAACCTTTTCATTAGATATGATTTTCGACTATTAATGGTCTCCATGGATTACAAATTGAATATGTTGGTTTTCTTGCTTAAAATCCTTTCAAAAATGGCACAATTTTATCAGAGAAAAAATCTCAGTTCAGAAAGAAATGTTTTTCACCATTCTTTAGTGAAA
>WSFP011431359.1:0-21600 GCA_009831015.1 Picea engelmannii | reverse complement strand
AAATACCACGAACTCTCCACTATCGAATGCAACTAGGCTCACTCAATTTGGATACTCTAGGAATAAGTTATGATTGTTTTACCCAGAACACCTACTTGAGACTAGTCAATAGGACTAGTCTAATACCCTATCTTCCACAGGGTGTATATACAAATGTAAGATGACCCAGAAGATGAAATTTTTACTACAGGTACCTTACCAATTTCTTTGAATATCCTCCAATTTTTAGGCTCTGAAACATTATAGAAAAAAAATTATAGCGAAAATTCTGCAATGACTCAATTCAGGATGATTCCAGAACCCTGTCTTGCATAGGTTGTATCTCTGAAAGTATAAGGCCTAAGGAGCTAAAATTTTAATCCAACGTACCTTGATCCATCTACTAAATATCCTCCAAGCAGTTCCTTATTAAACATTGTAAAAAAGGAGTTATAGCAAAAATTCCAAGGTGTCTCAAATGTAGCAACGAAACCCCAAGACCTTGAGCTCTGATACCATATGTTAAGAACCAAATATCAATATAGCATAGAAAAACATCAGAATAAGTACTCAACGCCTTGAAAAAGAAATAATTTCAAGTAATAAGCCTCTTCGAGGGGGAAACCTCCTTATACCCCACATAAATGTCCAAAAATAAGATGATTCCAAATGAAAATGTCTCCTTGGTTTATATAGGAGACTAGGAGGTACAATTACAACTAATGAACTAAAGCCGACATAAATAAAATAACATTACTAATGTAATTTGCCCCAATTAAGGGGTAATGAGCCACTATTTAGGGCTTAACAGGTTTTATAAGCATAAGGCCAAAGAGAAAAATTTTGAAGTAGGAGACTAAGTCCTGAAATGGGACAGAGAAAATGAATCGAAGGGGAAATATTCGAAGTTTCAGAATCTATGGCTCGGACCTTTTTAGGTAGATGAGAAAATTAGGGTAGGCACGTCTCGGTTGCAAAATCTGAGGGGGGAACCTGACACCCTCCTGGTGAATGGCCAAGCCCTAAAACAATATTTACATTAAAAAAAAATGTGTGTGTTTTCATGATGTTTTCTTTTTAGGTAGGCTGATTGCGGAGTGCATTTTTGTTTTGTTTCTTGCTATAGTACTTCTTCTCTTTTGAAGTTTGTGTTTAGAAAGACATTGGTCGACCCCAATTCATGTGATGTGATGAACTCTTTTCCTGACTCATCGCTTACATATAACACAAGAAGCGTTGGGAGACCTGTGGTTTTTTTAAAGGAGTTTTCTATCTAACATGTGCAGATGAACAACCTTGGAAAAGTGATGAAGTGTACTCCTAGTGGTTTGGTAAAACCTGAAGGGAAAGGTGGTAATCTGGAAAGGACTACATGCACCTCAAGACAGTGCTAGCAAAAAATTTCACCTTAACCATCTCATTTTTGCAAATAACAGACGTCCTCCTCTCCCACTCGCTTAGGGCATTCTTCTAAAATAAAATCAATTATATCAAATGAGTGAAAAGTAGGAGAGGGTATGCAGATAACTTCGTCGGGGATATGGATGCTCGTTGGCAATGGAGCAAGGTCTGTGACATCGGGGTGACTCTGTCAAGGCTATGGACACTCGTTGGTAGCGGAGGAACACCATAGCAAGTGAACAATGATAACTAAAAGGCTCGGTGCCAATGAATGATTCACTCAATTCTTATCAAAGAGGGCGTGAGTTAGGGTTATGGGAAACAAAGGTCGAATAAAGGTTTAAACCCCACAGGTAGGCTCGGATGCCCCAACCAGGGAATTTCAAATGTAAGAATGAAAGAGGCTCTAATAAAAAACCAGTTAAGTTCTTAACTAGCTTTTGCATCAGCTAAGCCCAAGGTAGGAACAGAGATTCTGCTTTCGCCCAGTAAGTCACCATTTGTTGAGCACTCAACACACCCTAAAAATTCTTATCAATTTTTATTTTACTTTTTTGGGTACCACTTGATCTTCTACACTGCCTGATTCGATTTCATTTTGGGAAATGTTTTTTCTTTGCTTATATTCACGAATATCATCACCTATTCAAGTTTTCTTGAACTTATGAAACCCCGTGACTAAAATACCTTAACACCTTAATGAAGAATAGGTAGCCAAACATTGCACCCAACCCGCTCAGGTTCGGCATCGGAAGGAATTTAAAGAAGAAAAAGGAACCACTCAAAAGACCACAGTCGTCGAGCACCGATCTCCATCGACATCGACAGAAGGTAGTTCTGGTTTACGTAAGTTTTCACATAAAGGTTCGAGAGATAGTCAATCCCCTTCGGCATCGGTAAACTACGAGGAGCACAGACGTTAACGAAGGATAAAAAGTAATCATCGATGGTCGATGCCCGACGCACTTTATCGGGATTAGGGAAAACCCAGAAGGATCACAACAAACATTTTGACCATGATAAAGTTATCCCCGATCGTCGATCCCCGATGCATTTTCGGCATCGGGATTTTTTCAAGGGAGCCGATCTGAAAACGCTTTGATAGGTTTATCGTCGATCTCCAATCCGTGACACTTTTTCGGCATCGACAAGATAAGGTTTTTATTAGAAGGAATAAATTAAGGAAAGTCCTGAATCCGATTAATACAAGTGAATTAAGTCACTAGTTGCGAACACCATGTGTCTTTACCAGGTACGAAGGTCGTAAGGTCTAGTTCTATCCTGAGTCAATCTTGGTTCCCTAGGTCCCATTCATACCTCCAAGTCAGCTTTGTCGCATCAGCATTGTATGGTAAGATCGATCGGCATCAGAGCTTTTGTATGAGAATATCATCGAAAATGTTCATAGCACAATCCCGATCCCCGATCCCTGATCCACCCACTGAAGGAGTGACATAACGGGACATTTTCAACTTTAGATACGATCGGATTTTGGGCATTTAAGGACCTAATTAATACTTGATATTGCATTAGTTGCTACCTCATGCGCCAATCAAAACAACCTTTTTAAATCATCGATAGACCACATCACCACCCGCACCTCCACCTTCAATGCACAATGAATTTAAGTTCCATTGAATTTTCACTCATAACCCAAATTGAATGGATAATGTGACATAGTAAGATCTTTTCTATTTAAAATCTCTTGAACTGTTGTGAACAAATTCATTCTGCGCGCAAGAGAATTCCAGAGCGTCTGAAGGAGCTAAACGAGCAACTTGAAGGCTATATCAACCTCGTGATTATCAAAAACCAGGTTTTAACAAGCTTCAGAGGTATGTATCCAAGTCTATCAATTCGCTGGATATAATTTGTATACGTTTGTCTAGTTTTTTATAGTCTCTAAAAATTTGCTTAGGTTGCGAGAACAATGTCATCGAGAAATCCAACCACCAGACGCTTGCTGAGAGAACCAAAGCTAAAAGAACCAGAGACAAGCGAAGTCTCTTCTCCAAGGATCGCAAGTACATCCCTAGGCTGGAGCTTGTCGTCATAACAAAAACAAAGAAGGTTTTCATTCAACCTCTAGCCTTTGGCGATACAGAGGCAAGAAACATATCCAAGGTGGTGCTCCCACAGTGGGGGGATCTCTTTAACAGGATCAGCCGAGAAGAATACCCAGAATATGTCCCAGACAGTGATCTGGACGTAAGGGCGCTCGATGACCAGGTATTCCCAAACATTCGATGGTCGTATCTACACATGGTGGCAAGAAGAACCCCCATTTTCCCCTGCATATAGGTCGTGAAGTGGATCATCAACCACCCATACACATAGAAATGTTTAATCAATAATGACAATGGTGGGTGTGTCGAATTTTTCCTCCTGGTAGAATTTCATAAATATTACAAACTCAGAGACCCAGAGGAGTGGCCAAACACAGACTTCATGGTGAAGTTCTACGAATGCCATGACACAAGCTGAGTGATGGCCTCATGGTTGAAGGAGGACAAGAAGTTTACCAACCGGAGAATAGGATGGTATGGGTCGGTTAACTTGAGGGATCCATACGTTTATTTGATGGCTCGCATCTGCCAGTTATACGGAGAGAAATATTGCTCCAAGTTTTCGGAAGCATGGATGCCTTTGGCATACACAGTGCGATCATCGGGTGTAGCTTCAACTAGGGAGAAATAATCTCCAAGAAAATAAGCACTTTGTTGGCCCTTGACCAAGTTTTGAGGATGCTTGGTCAAGTTTGACCTATTTTTGGGACTTCGACAGGCTGTCAAAGGCAGAGCGCAAAATGAAGCGGATATCGTCGGATCTCAGCCCCTTTTAGGGCACTTGTTGGGATTCAGGATTATGTAATGGGTATGGGGATGTTGGCCCATGGGTTTACCCATGCTTAGGCCTATTTTGTAATGTATAAATAAGTAGTTAGGCGAAGTAAGTAGGGACCTACAAGTTCGATCTATGTGATCGAAAGTGTTAAGTGTTGAGTAGAGATTACTTTTGTGCATACTATATGAGGCTTGCAGATCTCAGTGCAAGCAAGTGTAAGAAATTGAGAAGAGTCTTAGTGATGTAACCTAGCCCATGGAAGGAGGATCTAGCGAGGTGTGCAGATCTCATGTCCTCTGTGAAGTAGAGTTTTTGTGGCTCTGTGCATGCAACTAATTGAAGAAGCTAATAAAGAAGACGAAGAGTTGGTGGATGTAGCCCTAGGGTGGGGGTGAACCACATACATGTTGTGTTGCTCTTCTTTGTGCGATGTGTTGATGTGTTTATATGTTAATTTTCTTATTGCTTTGATATAGATGAATGGTAGATAGATATGTTAATGCTATGTGCTTAATAGTATGGATCTGGCCTATGTGGATGCGCTTAGTTCTTGAATATAGTATATCTGGTTGAATACTGCAATGCTCTGTAATTAGGGTTTAACTGCGTTGTAAACTAAGACTGAATATTGGTGAACTATAACTACTAAGTGCCTTGGTAAGGTGTTACAGTCACATATTTGTGTCCCAACTAAGGTTGTAGACACTGGAGTCCTGTAACCACCCCTACCTCTACCTCGGGTGAGACTTCATCTGCTTCGCAGGTGTTGCCGAAAGGGTTGGTAGTTAGGGTTTTTTTGGTGCATTGTTGTAGCGTTGAACCCTGGTTCTTCCCCAATGCCAAAAAATGGTTATGTTGTCAGGACTGAAACTTTGATTGCTACGAACTAAGGAAAGAGAATCTTTGTGTGAAGATCCAACCTGAAATTGTGAAAGCTCTGTGCGTAGATCTGTCGATCTAGTGCACAGTATTCTACTCGATCTGTGAAGCTTTGTGCTAAGAAAATAAGTCATATAATAAGAAAAGAGGTAAGATCTGAAAGATTTATGCTCTAAGAAAGGTAAAAGTGGGAATTTTTTCTTAAAGAGGTAAGATCTGCAAGCTCTACGCTCTGATAAAGGTAAGAATAGTGAAAAGTTTTAGATCTGGAAGCTTTGTGCTCTGCTGAAGATAATATTAGTGGAAATTTTTGTTTCTAAAGTATCGATCTAGGTATGTTTGATAAGATTTGTCCTAGCTTGAAAACTAGGGCACTGATAGATGAAAGAATATTTGATATGAGTAGATCTGATAAGAATAGTGAAAGATATGTTATACCTATGCATAGAGAGAATGTTTGGACTAACAACTGGATGCAGGATCCTAGAAAGAATTTTTTGCAAGTTAGCTACTATGATCCTAGTGCGTAGTACAGGAAAGGTTGGGGATCATTTAAAAGAAAATAAGGATTAACCCTTTGTTACATTTGCAGAAGACCGGGACATCTGGCTAAGGAATGCCCCAGTAGAAGACCTAGTTGTCTCTGTTGTAAATCTATGGACCATGAAGTTTTAGATTTCCCTAGAATGATTGCTAAGGTTGAAAGAATGAATATGAACCAAGAAAACCCTAAGGTAGATCCAGAAACTAAGATTATGGCAGAACCCCAGAAAGAATCAGAGAAAGTATTGCTACAGATGAAAGAAACCATGAATGACCACCAACATATCATCTTATTAGAGATCTTCAAAGAAAAAGAGTGCATTGAAGAAAGAATAGGAGACTTCGACATTGACTGCGTTTTGGATGAAGAAACACAGGTGAATATTATGACAGAAAAAACTT
Organism: Picea engelmannii; assembly: GCA_009831015.1. Taxonomy (NCBI): domain Eukaryota; kingdom Viridiplantae; phylum Streptophyta; class Pinopsida; order Pinales; family Pinaceae; genus Picea; species Picea engelmannii. Next base: position 15,552 of record WSFP011431359.1, on the reverse strand, counting down.
GGGAAACTTTAGGAAAACATGTTATGATTCCTTCATTGGGAGGAATAGGATTATTCAGAGGAAAACTGATAACCCTATGTGGAAGACTTACCCAGATATCTATGAGTTCTCATAGAACTTAGACAGAGGAATATTTTGAGGTTGTTAAATTTATTGAGAACAATGCCCCATTTGATATGTTACTAGGAAAACCTTGGATTGGAAGAGATTAGGCCAGAAGGAAGGAAGAAGAATTCTTAGAGAAGAAGAAGCAAGAGTTGAAAGATTTCATGACTAGAAGGATCACATAGTTGATTGAAGAACAGGAGAATAGATCAAAGCTACTTAGGACCATAGAATTGGATGTCGAAGTTGCAAGAACAAAAGAAGACTCACAGAAGATTGAAATACCTACCCCAGATAGAGAATAAGTATTACCCTTGAATCTTAGGAAAGAATCTCAACGACACAAAGTTACTATGCCAAAAGAAGACAAGAATCAAAATGGAAAAAGGAATATCGAGACGAAGGTCACTAGAAAGAAGGCTATAAAACTAAGTTAGAAGAGAACTAATATTGAAATGTTACAAAAGGGTAGGGAAAATTTGCAAAATTGGAACTTCGTCGGGATATCAGAACAGCGTCATATGGCACTTCGCCATAGTGAAGCAATACAACCGTTGGGAACAGTATAACCGTTAGATCGATGCCCTGAACTGGTAGAAAGGCATTTATGTTTATATAGCTCGTCATCAGACCGTTGGGACTGCGTCGTAACAGACAAAACTGAGTTAATGGAGGCATCTCACCCATTGGAGAGATCCGTTCCCGAGTTATCTACTTATTCCGTTGAGCATTTAATTGAGAACACTTTGGCCAACCGTGATTATATGAGCCCGTAGATTAGTTGATTTCACACTGTGATCATCGCGCTATCACCATCCATCATGTTTCATTGAGTAGTTACTCTTAAAACCCGAGATATTCAACCACGAGCGTGCATGTCAGACAATCTTAGCGTTGTAGAGAAAATTTTCGAAGAAGTTCTCATTGACCTCATGACTAAAAGAGTAATCTCTGCAAGTATTTAAGCGTCATTGATGAGAGGATTGAAAGCCTCTTCATCGATTGCTTGTGGATCCAGGCCATCCCGACCAATAGAAAAGAATAGAACCAAGCACAGAGACGACCTAGAAAATGTGAAGTTGATATCGACCATATTGCCCGATTACATCTCGCCTCTGGCCGATGTGGTGAGTCGAGATAATGTGCCAAGAGATTTTGAGTACACCATGGTTACTGCGTACCTCCTAAAGGGGATACACGCAATAAGAGAACAACAGGACAAGATCGCAGTGTTTAAGTTCAGTGACTTCAACCTCGAAGATTGCAAGAACCATAGCATGCTCACCCCTTACTAATACTTGACCAGGATGAAGGGGAAGAATTTGAAGATAATCCCTCAGTCATGGACGATGAACCTTGCGCAGTCCACCCTGCTAAATGTAATGAAAAACCCACACTTCGAAAGGCACCAGAAAGTTAATGCATGTGTCAAGATACTACTTTCATGTTACCATGGAGGCTACTTATGGCTAGACCGATGTATCACAGTTGATCCGATGTTGATCCATGGGATCATAGGATTGAGTATGCAAGGACCTGATCCGCAGGACTTCTATCTAGGAAAGGCCACAGATCGCACACTAGAATAGAAGATCAAGGATACATAAGATGATGTTGAGAAGGGGACGCAAGGCTACATGGTAGCTTCCATCTAGAATGGCGCACTGTTCCTAGCATGCCAATTAATCACAAGAAATCTAGTAAGGAATAACCAACCCATGCAGGTCACAGGCTTTGTCGTTGACCTCGCGGGGAAGTGTGTGGAAGGTCTACAGATGAACTGGGCGAAGTACCTAGTTAATCAGCTTGAACTAGACTGTCGCGAAGCACATGATCAGGGTTATGAGTTCCACTTTAGCTGGCTCCTTATCCTCATTGTGTTTGTTGCTTGGGAAATGTCAGAAGGTGCGACCTTCCCAGACATCGAGCCATTCGATCCACTTGCTATGAAGTTCATCGCACTCTGGTACTCGTGCGATATGAGTAATAAGTGGTAGTCGAACGCAGTTTTTCATACATATTACCTCCAGCTGAAGAGAGCCATCGAATTTGAACCTTGCATGACTCTGAACACCCTACAGAGGTTCCGACCCCTAATGAATTTCTACGTAGATCGACAATATTATAGTGTGAGCAGACGAGCATAAGGAGCAGCTTCAGTCGTACTACAAGCTCATGAAAGAGGACCTTGAGGAGATCACTAAGGATTGGTCTGCAAACCTCCTTATCCCTGTAGACCCTGCAGAGATGTCCGACCCTGACAGCCCAGAGACCATGCACAAAGAACATGATACACCCAGACACAGAAGAAGGAATAAAATAAAAGAGGTCTAAGACTTAAGAAGCACCTCAGGCAAGACTGCTTCAGTATCACCTGACTAAGGGGGTGATGAAAAAGTAGAAGAGATAAATGGCAAAGAAGTTGAACATAAACAAGGCAATGTAACATCTCCTAGAGATGAGACTGATCCCCTGAAGAAGAGGAAGGTTTATCCCCTGAAACCTTCTTCTCGGAAGAAATCCAGAGTCACCGTGACCAAGATGCAGACTGTGCTCACTACCGATGATTTTGACTTCATCATATCAACCCTAAATGACGCCTCATAGGAAATCATGGAGAAACAAGAAGCCAAGCAAGAGGAAATGTACGACATAATTGAGGTCAAACTCCGAGGGGTACATCATGCTCTTCAGTCCAGTCGCATAGTGTCCATTGCGCCACCCCTGTCATCGGGAGAACCATATTTGGGAGATGATCCAGCCCCACTCTGTAGAATAGCAGATGAAACCGAAGCTCGCCTTCATAGAGCACAAGAAGAAACAAAACAAACCACCCAGGCCTTGAAGCAAGTGCAAAGAGTACTTGTACAACAATGCCAAGTTGTAGAGCAGGAGAAGGTTGCTATCCAGGCAAAAATGGAAGAAGAAAAAGCACATATGCAGCAAGAAAGGGAATAGTTTCTTCCAGATCAACTCGAAGTGAAATAAGCAGTCAATAGAGAACTTCGCTCTGTGACAGGATTAGAACCACAGGCTGAAGACTGAGTCACGTATCAAGTAGAGCAGCTTGCAAAATATATCTAGTAGATACAGCAAAGAATAGCAGACTTAGAGCTCTGCACAGTTCCCGACACTCCGTAGGATGTAAGGGATCAAAGAGATGCAACTGCTCGAGGCAAAATTGAGAGAATAAAGGCCCTTTCCATGGAATGAAAGCAATTGAGTGATCGCAGTGCCCAAACCTATGAGAAACTCATTGAGAATCTAGAACTGAAGGCACTGGAGTCTCAGCTCCAAGAGGTGAAGTATCAAGCAGAAACAATATAGGCGCGATTGAAGCCCCTATCAATTGTTGAAAGGATGAAGCAATCCCAAGAGAAGTGCACTTCCCAATAGCAGCTCCACACCATTTAGAGCAGAGTCATGGAAGTGACTAAGAGACTACAACCTGTATAGGATGAGGCTTACCAACTATTCATAGAGATCGAAGTCCGAGGAGCAGAACTAGAGAAAGTCGTCACTGCAGCTGAACATCACCTAGAGGGACCTGTCAACGAAGCAATCATACAAGAGTTCGTTGAATAGGAGGTCGTGGCACAGCAACAAGTCGAAGTAGCTCGAGCCAAGCTCGAGGATTTTTAAACTGAGCTACCCAGATCAGAGTGACTCGGGACGAGTCACAGGTGAGTGTTGGGGGCATGTTGGCCCTTGACCAAGTTTTGAGGATCCTTGGTCAGGTTTGACCTATTTTTGGGACTTCAATAGGCTGTCAAAGGTGGAGCGCAAGACAAAGCGGAGATCACGGGATCTCGTCCCCTTTTAGGGCCCTTGTTGGGATTCGATATTATGTAATGGGTATGGGGATGTCGGCCCATGGGTTTACCCATGCTTAGGCCTATTTTGCAATGTATAAATAAGTAGCTAGGCAAAGTAAGTAGGGACCTACATGTTGGTTGTGGAGCCTGATTATCTTCCTGATTCAGAGGTCTTTTAATTTCAGCCGTGTTTATACCCCATGAAGTATTTACACCTCAGAAGTATGTACACTCTTCCATGTAGGGGAGTGCAGAGGGGGGGTACCCCCTATGCAAGGTCTGGAGGAGCTATTCCCCTGGCTGGGGGGTCTGGGGGCAAGCAGGACCCCAGCGGGGGTTCGGGGGCGAAGCCCCCGAAGGAAAAAATGCCTTGTAAATGTATATTGTAATTTCATTGTAAATCTGGACCGTTCATTATAAGGTCGCAAATCTAACGGTAGAGATTATGTTAGGGTTTTTTTCCCTAGAAGGCAACCCTCTTTTATGAGGGAAATGTATTGCGGCTATGATTGATGGCGAATATTGTATTCCGAGAGAGGAGACTGTGAGAGAAAGAAGAGGAAGTTACAATGGGTTTTACTGTAGGTTGTATCCCTTCATTTGCTGGATAATAATAAAGGAAGGACCTGGAAATTTCTCTGGTGGACGTAGCCCACACTGGGTGAACCACGTAAATCTGTGTCTCTCTTGTATTGTGTATCTTCTGTGTTTTTTTTCCGCATTTGTTTTATTTTATTGCTCCGCGGTCCTGTTTTTCTAACACTACAAGTTTGATCTGTGTGATTGAAAGTGCTAAGTGTTGAGTAGAGATTTATTTTTTTCATATTGTATGAGGCTTGCAGAGCTCAGTGCAAGCGAGTGTAAGAGATTGAGAAGAGGCTTAGTGTTGTAACCTTTCCCGGGGAAGGAGGATCTAGTGAGGTGCGCAAATATCATGTCCTCTACGAAGTAGGTTTTTTGTGGCTCTATGCATGTAACTGATTGAAGAAGCTAATAAATAATATGAATAGTTGGTGGACGTAGCCCTAGGGTGGGGGTGAACCACGTACATGTTGTGTTACTCTGCTTTGTGTGATGTGTTGATGTGTTTATATGTTAATTTTCTTAGTGCTTCGATGTAGATGAATGGTAGATAGATATGTTAATGTTATGTGCTTAATAGTATGGATCTGGCCTATGTGGATGTGCTTAGTGATTGAATATAGTAGATCTGGTTGAATACTGCAATGCTCTATAATTAGGGTTTAACTGCGTTGTAAACTAAGACTAGATATTGGTGAACTATAACTACTAAGTGCCTTTTTAAGGTGTTACAGTCACAGATCTGTATCCCAGCTAAGGTTGCAGACACTGGAGTCCTGTAACCGCCCCTGCCTCTACCTCGGGTGAGACTTCATCTGCTTTGCAGGTGTTTCCGAAAGGGATGGTAGTTAAGGTTTTGTTGGTGCGTTTTTGTAGCGTTGAACCCTGGGTATTCCCTTGTGAAAACACACCTGTATGCAGCAGGATCAGACATCGTAGGAAGGGGAAGTACCAACTTTTTACATGGCTTCATACCTTCTCGATGTCATGTGCACTAGGAACTTCTTCGTTGGCATGAATCTAATCTATCATGTTGCAGAGCTCTCCGTCCACGTCTACTTCAGCGTGTTATGGGAAAACAGGTATAAGAAATCTTACTCCTTCATCTGCGATGAATTCATCACCCGAATTTATTTCATTCTTTTTAAGAAGGAATACCCAAGGCTATTGGTGGCAGCCAAGAAAATTATATCCAAGGTAGGCCATTGGTATTTGGATGAGCGCGCCACCTACATCAGGGTGTTTGTGGCTACATCAGGGTGTTCAGGGCCACCGGATCACCACATATCCTACCAGCTCATGTCCCATACTGGCTCTTCATAGTAGAAATATGTTATCATACCATCTTGTAAGGCTACAACGCCACCCCATTCAAAGACAAGAAATAGGATTTCATACCCCACGGTTTCCATGTAGGGTTCTATTTGGTAAAGGATACCACTCAAGCCACACAAGAAGGATTGAGCCAACTTGAATTCATATTACTGACAGGTTGATTCCACATGCACGATCCAAAGGGCCTAGTCCTGCAACATGCTTCACATGTGTCATCCTACTGGTTGTATGCTCACGATAAGTTCGAAGTCGAAGTCTTCACAGAGAATGCCTAGGATTGGGACAAGGTGGTGCAAAGGATGGCTGACCTGAAAATGACCAGGTTCAAGGCCATGAGCATGGATGAACAAGTGGAAACAATAGAGCAGACAGCTTAAGAGGCCCTCATAGCCAAGGAAGAAATCAAAGCGGCAGAGGCAACATAGGTGCAAAATAGGGGATTGTATTTGACATGGGAGGCACATGCAAGGGGATTTATCCTAATGGAATGAACACGAAGAGTAATTGATCATATGAAAAATGACCTCAATGTAATAGAGATGACAAGGGTCCCTTCTAAAGACCCAATCAAAATTCGAGGAGGTCCAAGTGACCCAGAGCCAATACAAATTGAAGAGATCATCGATTTAGATAACCTTGAGGTTTCAATGCCACAGGCCAGATCACCAGGGGACTTTCGGCTTAACCCAAGATAGTGAGGACATCAGGGATAGAAAGTGCACCAAACCCCCCACATGAATTAATAACAATTTATGATGATGAGGAGAGTTCAGAGGTTTCCCTGGTGACTCCGGTACAAATCATAGAGGAAAAGGAACCCAAGAAAGCATCTTCCCAAGCTCTCGATGCTCAAATTCAAATCCTTCCACAGAGTGACCAGGAGGTCGAAAGTGTCTTAGACACTGAGCCACTCGATGCACTAGGGACCTAAGCGAACAACCCAAAGGACGAGCTAGGGTCAGGTGAATAAGAAGAAGAAATTCCACAGCAAGAAATCAACATCTCAATAGTCGATTATCAAGTAAGTACTAATCATGCCCCTGATGCATTAATATTGGTCAGTACTCTACCTCCCGATGAGAAACAACTAGAGGCCGAACTTTCGGAACACACAGAAGAGGTTCAAGAACCCAGTATTGAACATATATACACCGTCAGGAGCCTGGGAAACATGCTTACTTGGGGAGAACAACAAATCCTCGAACCTATGGATGAGGTCACTGATATACATGCCATCACCTATGACCGAAAGAGGAAATCCATCATGAAGAGAACCACCAAGAAGAGGAGGCTTACTCTGGTAAGCTCCATCTTCATCACCACAGAGGAAACATTGATTAGCATGGAGCATGCCAATACGTTCGAGCCTATTGGTGCAGGGATGGAAATCACAGATGCCACCCTGGATAGAGCGAGGAAAGATGAAGAGGAGTTGGTGTTGCACTGAAGGAGTTGGAGCATCTGCACCATTTGGATAAATATTATCAGGACTCCATGTAGGCCACAATGTTCTTAAGAAGCGAATTCCAGGATTCCTACAGTAAATACACGAATGAGCGGCATATTTTCATTGTAGGGATAGTCGATTTCCAGGAAGACACCCTTATGGCACTGGAAACGTGCAAGGATAAGGAAATATGGTATGAAAAAGCACACCAAGCAGTGAAAAGGATCGATTACATCAGTGTGGTTCAACAGGGCCGAGACGTCGAAGAGCACAGCATTCGGGTACTAAGGGATAGCAACATTGACCTCATAAAGAAGTCAACCGAATACTGGGTGAAAATGGCCAAAGAACCTCATCAGGCTATCCAAGATAATTGGGCTGATTGCGAAAGGATCTTGACCAAGATCAATCGATCGATGAGAGACATTAGCCTCCCAGAATTCGGCACACCCGAGCACTTTTTTGACTTGCATGACATAGTCAATCTACATGTCGAACAAGACGCATCATGTGTTGCGGAGATAGCAAAGGTGGAAAACATGGCACCAAGTCAAGTACAACAGTTCATAGAGCACCCGATCAAGGCTCAAACAGTGTTACAACAGTTAAGTGCTAGAGTAGTCAAGTATCGGGCACAGGCAGTGAAAATAAAGGATATCCTTTCGGCCCCGATGGACCAACACAGATTCCCGTATGCCAACACTTGCGAGGATACCTTCGTCAAATTGTCAAAGTATGAGAAGATTCATCCATTCAAGTGAAACCACTTGATGACTCTTAGAAGACTGAGAGATGAAAGAACCATGTGGTGATGTTTTGTTTTACTTAGCTTTCACATTTGATAGTTATTTTTAGTTAATAATATGTTATAAATAAGAGGATCGACTAGGTTAGAAGGGGTCGATAGTTTTGGAAAAGACCTTCATTTTTTGGATTTGTAAAGAATTATTTCGGAGATACCTTAATTGAGAAGTCATTTTTAGGACCAGAGACAAGTTTATGTTTATTTTTCATCAAAAGCGTGTGTGATGGGATCTGAGGAAGAATTATTTATGATTTTATCTCATGAATGGATGTTGCAACGAGTAAGAGCCTCTCAATCCGTTGATAAGTTATTTGATTCAATTTTTTATAGTTCTTGTCTCCAATGATCAAAAATAACTTGTTGTGTTAATGTGTGATCAATGATTAGAGCTAATCAAACTATTTTTCTTTCCATTGTTTATTGCATGTATGTCTTCTTATGATAATTTCATCTCAGTCAATAATTGGAACACCAGCAGGTTAATGTATTAGTACTAGGATGACGTAAGGATTATTGTCTGCATGCTTGAGTACGAGGGTTATTCTGAGCTCAGCCTTATTAAGTAGTTAGTCCTTCTCCGCTTTGTTACCCAGTTGGTTTATACCAACACATATCTTGTATCAGACCCACCTATAAGTGAAAAACACAAAAAGAGAGTGTTCAAAATGAAGGAGGATTTTTCACGAGAAGATATCATGTATATCACTACATAAAGCCCATCGATTAATTGGTCCGATCACATAGATCTGGAGAACCATTCCACCATTAAACATTGCAGAGTCTAATTGGGCCTCAGTGGTGGGTTTGGTTCCTACTATTGAGTTAAAGAGATTTAGGACCCCTCAACAGGCCCTATGGGTAAGTTGGTGTAATTTGGTACCTCAACTTCCAAGTGTCGTAACATTTGCAGACGACCTCCATTTTAGGCGCGTGATAGCCTGTTGGAAATGTATTTTAGAGAGCTACACATTTCACCGTCAAACTCTGACTTTGTCTACATTTTGACTATGGTGAGCCAAAAAAACAACGTTTAGGACCCCAAAACGGACCTGGAAGTACAAAAAGATGTGTTGGCATGAAAACATACAAAATAAGACAGTTGGATTAGCCGAGGGGCCACTCGTATCCACCTGGAGGATGTGTGGGGATTCAGACATCCCTAGAAGTGTAGAACCCACAATTTCAATGCAGTACGAAAGAATTTGTTGAACAAAAAATGGACACAAGGAGCCAGTTGGAATAGGTGGGTAGCCACCAATATCCTCCTGGATCACTTGGTGAAATATTTCTTGATTTCTTGCCAACCATATTTTCCAACAGATATATTTTTGGAGAGTAATCAACAATCGCTTCAACAAAGGTTTGTTTTTTAGGGACCCCCTATACATGAATCCCATTTTTTGAATAAGCTCATCTAAGAATATGGCTTATGCAATTGATGCTCAAATCCCTTCATTTCTTGTTGCCACGCTATAGAAGTTAAATGACACTCCAAAAATAAATGATGAGTAGTTTCTAAATCGTTCAAGTATAAAGCACATCTTGAAGGAACTTGGATCCCCCTCATTGTCAATTTTTTTGAATTTAAAAAATTTTCATGCTCCAAAGTCTAGTAGAAAATATTGATTTTTGGAATACCATCTGGATGTCAGATCTTACTCCATAGGGAATATTTATGAGGGAGGTACACTTCTACCAACCAAGTCCCATATCCATTTTTTACTGAATATTATGATGTTACCCACCCAAGTTGATTAATAGAGGATCACCTTTTTGGAGCACATCCTTTGAGTGATGCTAAAATTTGATGAAGGGAAGAAAGCAATGGAGGACTGGGCCCAAAATTCCAACCATCTGCAAACCAAGAAGAGATATCATAAAGAGTATTTTTCCCCTGAGAGTCTGGTCAAGATTTCAAAGGATGTATATCTTGCATTTGAATCAATGGCTTATTTCCTATAATAGTGTCTCTCCATATTTCAATGTTTTTCCCATTTTTGAGGACCCAAAATAATTTAGGTTGAATTTCTAGGATAGAGGCTTTGACCAATTTCCATATGGGAGAGCCTTCACTAAAGGAAGGATTTGAGTCCAAACATCTTTTCCTATTACCTGTGAAATATTTTCTAACTAATGATTTCTTCCACGAATCATATTTTCCTAAAACTAATCACTAGAGTAGCTTGGATCCCATTTCTAAATTCATCAAACCTATATCCTTGATGCCCAGCCCCCTGTGAGCCTTGGGAGATATAACAATATACTAACTAACTATATTGAAACCTCTTGTTATTTTTTTTACATCATTTCCATAAGAACTTCCTAATATCCTAAGCTATCTATTATTTTATAACAACATGGGCTAGGAGGGATGAATATTGGAAAACCAATAGTGTTGATAATATTGATTTGATGAGGACTAGGAGGCTTGCAAGGTTCAACCAATGTGCTCTCCATTGAAAAAATTTAGTATTAATTTTGGTTATAACTAGCACTGCCACAAACTAGACAAAGAGGAATGTAGGAAAATAGGCATACCTAGATATTTGAAAGTGACCAAACATCTTTGCAAGGAAATTGAAAAATATGAGAAAGGGAAGCAAGTGTATTTTGGCTCACATTCCAAGAATATGTATGAATTTTGATGTGATTGATCAAGCCACCCAATGCTTGAGTGAATAAATCCAAAATAATCTTGAATATTCTCACGGCAGTGGTGGAATCTCCTCCTAATAATAGAGTGTCATCAACAAACTGAGAATTATTAATGCTTTTGACACCTCTTACAAATTGGATACCTGAAATAATTCCAATGCTGTGCTTGTGTTCTAGTATAACCTGCCAAGAAATTCCTCCATAACAATATACAACATGGGGGATAAATGGAAACCTTTCCTTAGAAAGAGGATGTATCTAAGGATTGTTAATACACGAACATACCCGATGAATAAAATTAGGGTTGAACCCAAACCTATGTAGAAAATCAAAGAGGAATGAATGGTGAACCCAATCAAAAACATTTTCCATGTTAGTCTCTAAAATCATACCTTTGTCTCCTTTATTATTGCTTGAATGGATCGCTCCTTGGACTAGTATAGTGTTATCCACAATTTGTCTTTTTTCCATGAATCCCCCTTCATTTTCTAAGATTATTTTGGGAAGAAACTTCTTGGGTCTATTTTCTATAATTTTGGTCATTATTTTATATCATGTGTTTCATAGAGAAATAATTCTAAAGCTAGAGAAAGAGGAGGGTTTCTCCTCTTTTGGAACAAAAGCAAAGAAATATGAGTTTGTTGCTCCACCCATTCGAAAATATTTATGTGCGTATTGAATCTTCCTGATAATATCAAATTTGATTATGTTCTAGCATTCCTTGTAGAAATGGATGGTAAATCCATTGGGTCTAGGGGCTTTGTCAAGAGAAATATCCCAAATATATTTTTTTATTTCCTCTCCAAACATCTTCCACATAAGAAAGTTAGTTTCCTCATGAGAAATAATGGAGGGTATATTTTCCAGGATAGTTGTTGTAATTTTAGGCTCAACTCCATCTTGTTTTTTGTAAAGATCACTAAAATGATTGAAGGCACCCTCCTTAAGCACATCAAAGTATTTAAGTACTTCCCAAGAAGGGGTAAAAATATCTTTCACATTGTTTCTCCAAATCCATACTCTAGCGTGTTTATGAAAAAAAGTCAAGTTCATGTCCCCTCTCTCCAACCATAAACTTCTTGATTTAAGCCTCCTTGTCATTTATTCATCTCAAAGGGATTTTTTATATTGATGAAACGTCTCTTTCTCTTATAATAATTGATAATAGTTATTGGGAGACATATTCTTGTTCTAATTCAGTTTGAATTGTTTCTAGTTTCTCCTTGTTTTCTTGAATTTCTATTTCAAGAGGGGATAAAGAATTGTTGGCCTAATCTTTATGTGACTTATTCATGTCTTTTAATTTATGTTCCCAAATATAGATAGGTGAACCAGTAATTCAATTCTTCAACGTTCTTTTTATAATTTCAAAAGTTTCCTTGCTTCGAAGATAAAGGAGATTAAAGCGGAGAGGGATGGGACCATAGTAAGGAATTTCCTTAAGTTGAAGGAGGATAGACTTGTGATCAGAGGTGGGCCAAGGAATTATTTTTGAAGAGGCTGAGAAATCACTTTCTAAAAAATAACTTTAAACCAAAAACATGCCCAATTTGGTTTCTATATGACTGGGGCCATGCCAGATGTTGGACCAAGTGAATCTCCACCTGATGGGCTTGATATCCACCAGATCCTAGAAGGATATCATATCTTCCATTCGATCTCTAAGAGGGTCTCTAACTATGCATCCTCCCCCCCGTTCGATTTTCTTTTTTACTGAGGGTGGTGTTAAAGTTTGAACCATGATGTTATGAATGCATAGATCTAATCTTCTCAATGTCGATAAAGAGTTCCATCTATCCACTTTATCTGAGTAGAGTACTCACATGTACGCATTTAATAAATTAAAATCATCACTACCATGTATACACTTGAGGCATGTGAATAACCAATGTAAAGTATGTTGGCAATGAATTACCTACGAAAGGGAGTAGTTCCACACCATGTAAAGACCTCTAGAGGCCCCTCTATCACTTACTACCTATCCTTCGTTATTTTTCCAAAGTATGTTGCACTTAATTAAGGCTTTATCAACCTCTAGCTTAGTCTCTTGGAGAAGGAGAATTAAGGGTTTTTCTTATTTAACCAAAACCATTATTGATTCTGATTTTTTCATGTTGTCCAATCCCCTACAATTCAAGTAGACAATAATCAATATTTACCAGGGGGTTTTGGATTTCCACCAATAGGTTATTTTGTCCACTTTGATTCCTTGTGGTTCTTCTTCCCATTAGGATTTCAATGCAGCATTTTTGACCCAACTCTATCTTTTTTTTTTTCATTTTCCTCTCTTTTTCTTTTTGTAATTTTTGACTAATCCTCTTAAGAGGTTTTCCTTCTGTAACTTGCTCCTCCTTTTCCTCATCAGACCTTTACTCCTCATCATGATGAGAAATCTAATGGCCAGGGTTTGCACCTCTTGAAGAGTAATATTTATTTGGGTAGGGAAAATAACCCTCCACATGTTCAAGAATATTACTTTCCATAGTCACCAATGGGACAAAGTCAAGGTTTTCCTCCATAATTGGAATTCTTATGTTTGATATAGAATTGAACATGGGGATTCCAACTATTTCCATTGTAGGAATATGTTATTCATTAGAGAGTTCATACATATTTTTGTTGGGGTTGACTGTCATTCATGTTGATATGTTCAAAGAGTTTCCTTTGTTGTCATTTTCCTAGTCATTGGATGGACTTGGTTGAGATTATTGTCTTGGAGCTCTTCCTTCTCTAGATGGTTGAGAGGCTACAGTAGATGACATAGAATTCTTAGGTTGAAATTTTTTTTTATTTTCTTGTCGTTGACCCTTTTATTTTTAACCTACTATCATAGATCCTATTTTTCTTGAGGTCCTTGCTCAATTACTGAATTCTTTGGGAAGTTCTTAGAAAAAATCCCATATTCATGGCACTGTTTACATTTAAAAGGGATTTTATCATAGTCCATGGGTTGGATATTCTTTGGCCTAGAGTTTCTCTTCCTGCACTTCATCCAGAGTATTTGTTGCAGTCTAATCGGGTGCATCCACATCTATTGGATTATTTTTGGTCCCTCAAGAGCTCGAAATTCCTTATATGTCCTCTCACTGATTTACTTGATTTATAGTTGGCGACACTTTGAATCAAAGGCCATACTGAGATTAGAATAATAATTCAAATTTTCCCAAAAATATTCAAATTGTGTGCAATATATCCCCCCGCTCTCTCATGTTTTGTTTATAGATATTTCCCTACCATTTCCTTCACAATCTAGTAAGTCTCCACAATTTTGAAGTATTTGGTGTCCTTTGTCCTAGAGTAGAAAGGATAATTTACCCAATCCTGCACCTCCTCCAGGATCTCCTTATCAAAAGTTGTCTATCTTTGATCTCTAACCATCACCTCAACTTCTTTGACTTCCCTTTTTTCAGTTTCAAACCAAAGCTCCTAGAATCGATGCCCTACCTCCCAAGCCTCACAGGTTTCTCTAGTGTTCATTGTCGGCTCTTGGGAGGATGAGGTCGTAACTTTCCTCTTCACCCCCACATTTCTCTCCCTCTCCCTCTTTCTATAATTCTTTACAATCCTATGAATTTTCGACGTCCTCAAATCCTTGAATATCTTATGTCAATTACTACACCGGTGGAAATAACCCGTTTGACATGCAAGTCAATTCCAGATCTCTATCCTGACCCAAATATCCCCCGACCTTGGTCTTCCCCTTGTGTTCCACATAGATTTTTCAACTTTAACTTTCAAAGCCCCCCCTTACTGTGATTTCTTAAGGTGCCCATATTCCAAAAAAATCGAGGAAGCCTCATCAAATTATTCCCCGCATTCTAAATCCCTCTATCCTGCCATGTCATGGTCCCTAGAATGTCTTCGTTGATTCATCGCCACCCCCCAAACCAAGTAAAATGAGCTAGTACCATCATTTCCAGAATATCGATCCACCCCTCATTTCTACATTATTCATCTAGTTTCTCCCAATACTCACGCCATGAAGTCTCCACTTCAGCCTCATCAAGTATTGTGTCATTACTATGAGCTAAGAAAAACCCTAATTAATGATCTTCTTCATTTCCAACCAAGGAACGTGTAGATATGTACTCCCCGCACTCAAGCCTTACAACTACCACCTTCCTCTACATATTTCCAAGAGACCTTGCCTCTATCTGACACCTCTCACATGTCAATTCAACATCCTAGTTCACCACGTGGGTGCATCCAACCCTTATTGGTGTCACCCCATCTAGGGGATGGTTATCTATAATTGGCCAATTATGTTTTTTTAATTAATTTTATGATGTTGGATATCAAAATTCAATAGCTATTTACAAGCATCATGTTGAAAATAAATTAAATTGTTTTGGGATACCCTAATAAAAAATAATAATGGTGGAGATCTGATCCAAAAAATCCCTAGATACTGATAATTTTAAATACACATAAACATCTACTTGATCTTCGAAATAAAATGATCGCTTGATGGTTTTGCAAATTACATGTGAAATACTTATCTAGCCAATTCCACTTTAATGATAAATGACTTGCAAATAAATGAACTTGAATGAACAACAATAATATAATCACATACACAAGTTGGAAAAATCGGAGTTCACCCAATTTGGGTTACCTGTCTGGGTCCACTTCCAATGGATACTTCTTTTATTAATTCTCAAATGCTTGTGTTTTACAATGACCTTTTTACATGTTGCTCAAATGCATAAACAAAGTGCACCATTGGATTCCTGACGAAAAATCATGAAAAAATGATATAAATTACTTGAAATTTTGTCATGGTGACCTTGGCATGTGTTATGGTGTAG
>ML866351.1:0-17767 GCA_009831015.1 Picea engelmannii | reverse complement strand
TTAATATTTAAATGAATCATTAACCATCATGACTAACTCATTAATAATAATCAATTAGAAATGTTATTTTAAGACATAAATGTAGTTTAGCTAATATTTTAGGATTATATTATTAAATTAATTATACTTAATAATCAAGGGTCGTTATAGATTCTCATTAATGAGAAAAAGGCTTGAGGAGATCTCCTATTAATACGCATTAAACCAAGATATGCGGAGGGTCATATTATCCTTTCCAAGTGTTCATTTCAAACATCATGGAATGTCTTTCGCAGGTCATCGGGTTCACGAAATCTCCAATCCTTAATCGCTCTTTGTCGTCCCCACCACCTTCGCACTTCTTTCTAAGTATGCAATTAGTAAGATTTAATGCTAACAACTCATCATGCAGGAACCATAGAGATTTTCATTAATGAGAGAAAGGCTAGAGGAGATCTCCCATTCATACGCATTAAACCAAGATTTGTGGAGGGTTATATTATCCCTTCCAAGTGTTCATTTCAAACATCATCTAGAGAAAATGGACGTTCTCGTCAACTTATGGTAGCAGCTCGACAGTAGTTCTGTGGAGATACAGTGAAAATATTTAGGCGTGATGACCAGAACTTCCAGTGGTCCAGGGCATATTCTTACTACTCATCCCCTTCCGCCCAAAATGAAGTAGTTTGGACCTCTAGAATTGCTCATGCAGGTTGTGTCCCTGAAGTCTTTGACTGTAAGGAGGTGGTCTCTTGGTGCATCGAGAGATATATTTCAAGCCAAAGAATTATTCCACTGCGGGACCACTCTCATGTTTCTTTGTCACCTCAGGTCTTCCACAAGATGTTGAGATTGTCGGAGCCAACATTGACCTTAAGAGGAGAAGACTGCAAGGAGTTCCTAAAAAAGCATGATAACGGGGTGGACCTCTTACCCGAGTTCCTGGAAGACGCGACGACAGTTCCTGAATATATCACAAGGTTGCAAGTTAGTTCATTTAGAAATCCATTCCTGGAAATTTCCTGGTTGTTTACGAGGATAATGGGACAGGAATCCACAACAAGCATTTCCCGCATGATTCTTTATATTTTGTATTTCAAGGTCAAGGAACATGCTATTTTTTATTGGGGGAAGCTGATTTCCATTGAAATCTATTCACAATTGTCACGGTTCAAACAAGAGAAGAAATTTATATGTCATCCTACTTGGTTTTCACGATAGCACATTACTGTCCATTTAGAAAAACTATCTGTGTCCAAGAAGGTAAATTGTCAATTCAACCTAGTAACCTTTTGTTGCCATGCCTTGTGGAGGCACAAGGCATCCCATTGTTTTTATGAGGTTTTTAATGACTTTGTCTCAGTTTTCAAAGATTTGTTTTTAGGAAAGGATGCTCCCCAGATGTCTAACCAGGAAACCAAGTTTTTGGACAGGAATGGGACACTTGAACAAATGGAGAATTACAGTGTAATGATGATTTTTGGCTACAAGGAAAATCCTTCTTTCCTTCCATATCACATTACGAACATAATGTTTGTTACAAAAATAGAAAGGAAATACAACTACTGGTTGCATTTTTTCCATGAGAAGAGAAAAAAGCAGTTCATTCCTTTTCCTTGGAAAGTCGAGGACTTCGTGTTCAGGAACGTCAATAATATTGACGAATTCACAAGCCATTTCAACAACTTGAAACTAAGATATGTTGAAATATTGAGAGGGGTCTACCCTAATGGGATTTTTGTAGAACATTTAGTAACAGTTGGCTTCAACAATTATTTTATCCATACACTCCTGAAGAAGACAGATACAATGACGAGAACACTTTTCCTCCTGATGCTAGTGACCAATGAATTGTATAAACACCAGGGAAAAGGCCCCAGTGAGAAGAGTGTCCAATCCCTAGCTACCACTCCCAAGAGTACGACATCTCGGAGCATCGCTCCAATGGCCCACCCCAGTAAGAAAGCAACCCACTATTCTTCAAGCGGAGGAGGAGATAAAAACCCTCCTTCAGGTAAAATTTATAGTTCTCACAAGCTTCCCATGAGGAAGAAGAGAACTATAAATTTTGTCCGGCTGAAAAGACAAACGACAGGGGTAATTGTTTCAACCAACTTTAGAGTTGAGGCACTAGCCTTTTCAACTCAGAGAGGCATCTCTCGTGTCATTGGGTATATCTATGGGAATTGGTGGCTAGATTTGGTTTGTTTTTGGGAGTTTTGAATAAAATAACTGGAGAAATGAAAATGACGTTTCGGTCATGGAGTCTAGAGTGAACGATGCATTGTTGGAACATGACAACTAATCAGAGGACCAGGCTAAATGAGGCAGTGAGTCTAAGTTTATATTTGAAAATTAGAATGCATCAGAATAAAAAGAAACATATAACCATATCACAGCATTATTGTAATGAATTATGAATCAGTTAAGAAGAGATAAACATAGTCTAAATTGCTAAGCCGAGAGCATCAAATGATGAATTCTGGGCCTCTAGTTCTCCAATCTAAACAGACGAAAATGGAAAATGAAATATAGGATAACAAGAATCACATACTATGAAGGGAAACAAGACTCATAACACCACCAGTTAGAATCTTTTCATAAATAGTCCAAAATCCACCTTTGCATTTATATATTCATTATGGCTCCAAAATTTACAAAGGTCTTCCTACACAGAGGGTAGGCTCCTCCTTTCTCCATGCCTTCTATATCCCCTAGGTAATATATATATAGAGAGAAGGTTTCTTCATGGAATACAAAACATTCAAACTTCTCATCGTTCTAGGATTAGAGATCAATTACAAACAAGAAATGATTTATAATAACCGTTACCCTATTTTAGAGGAATTGTTAGGAGCAGGTTCATCATATCTAGGTGCCAACTGTCCAAAACTTGTTGGGAGATACTTATCTCCACTTGAGAGTTCATGTTAGCTTAGAGATCTCCTCCTTTAGAGTATCCAACCAGACTGATTGATTCTCTCCAACACTTTCAGCCGTTTCGGCTATGATCTCTTTCTTCTGTCGTTTGGTCTGTTTCTTCTTTATAGCTTGTCTGTTGATAATTATATCCTTCATGATGGGATTTAGATTGATTTCCAATCCTGAGTCTATAGCAGGTTCTGTGTGGAATTTAGTTGCCAGTATACACGCAATTTCCCTTTCCTTCGTGCTTGTAGGTAAATCTTCCACGTTGCCTGAATGACCAGTTTCACCGGGTATAGCTTGGTCCATGTATCCCAATTTCGTAGACACCGAAACGTTCTTACAGAAATCATAGAGTTTAGCAAATTGGAGATTACTTCTCTTATGTATAAAATGATGCCTTCATACTTGAGTAATTATAGAGTTCCAATCATGAATCTCTGACAGACTCACTGACAGGTACGTTGATTTACCACGCTTGGCCAATCCATTTCAAATGATTAGATTTCAAGTTCGTTATATGGCGGCGTTCACCTGACATTATACGGTTGTGAAGTATCGAACGAGTGAGATGGGGTGATTTCGACCAGCCACCACCAGTACCCCACGAGTGTTTGATGTGACGCATAGGAACATGTGACATCGGGGCTTTGGTGAAAGTGGTTTCAGGAAACCCGCCCTTTGCCCCGAGGTATCTCTGGAGGCGACGTGCATCCATCTTAAAAACCACAATGGTTTCCCCGGTCCGCCTCTATATGGTTAAGTCACGTGCAAGTTTACCGCCCGATACGGGCTCCGGCCATTGATCTGGGTTGTTTTGTAATCGACGGCCTGTCGAGTTATACCTTTTGTGCCTCCGCTACATTTGTCCATATTCCGCTAGACATGCCCCGGTCCTCTAAATTTTCAATTCTCCAAACTATCAATCTTTTACGCGATAGTGTAGCTTTGCTAAATTCCCGAGACTTGGATCTTGTCTGAAAATTGTTACGGTGATAACATAAGCTCCAACTAAGGATGTTATCCTCCCTGTGAGGTAGCAAAGAACTTGTAGACCCGATGCCTGATCCATTGGGTTGATTCCAAAACATGTGCGTGTACCCTTCTCCTACCATATCACTAGCGTCTGTTGAAGTCTAAACTACGCACGCTGCTCTCAATTGGATATTGAATATACTGCTGAAACTGATTGTACACAATACTGTAAATATAAACTGAAAAATGCATGTCCAACAAGCTTATTTGCACACTCCTATCTTACTCTAACTACTGAAATTAACTATCAATCAAGTGAAATCGAAATGCCAATGAAACCATGTGAGAATTTTGTCCACCGTCTGTTTTCCTTGCACAAGCTTGCTCCAAATCCTATTGACTGATAATTCATTCAAAACTTCATCCATAATTCTCAAAAAATCAAAAACATTAGGACTGTTTATTTCTTCTAATAGGATTGCAAATGGATCTTTTAAAATATGTGTAAAACAACCATCATGTTTTACTCCTTCCATTGTATTTTTGTTTTTAGGTGATTCAACTCGTTGACTTCTAAAAAACTGACAGAGTCGGTGAGAAGTCTGGTAGTAGGGATTTCCTGAGTCATAAAGAAACCATGGCTGAAGAACATCATCTGACATGAAAATATTTGGTGCAGACATTGATTCGTTGTAATCCACTGTTGTTGGTAGATTCTGATCATAAACCTTTCCCATATAATGTGTCTCGAGATCCTGAATCATATGAAAGAATGACTCCTTTTCAGGAATCAAGATAGAAGGGAGAGATTCTTCTACTAGGGTTTCCCCACTATTTGGAGTTTTCATTTGCGAAATTTCAAAATCTTCATCCATATCTAGACTGTTCAGAAATAGGATCACCACGTCATTTTCAGGGGAAGACGGAAAACCTTGAAATACCTTGTCTTGCGGGTAATATTGTTGAACATCTGCATTAGTTATAGGAGAAAGGAAAAGACCTTTGATAAAAATTTCTTGATCAGCTTCCTCTTTAATCAGATGGCTAAGCTCTGATGAAATTCTGAATTGAAAAACCCTTCTAAGTAATGATAGTGCAATGCATGTGAGTGTAGTTGGTGTTCTTTAACGATGACAATCTTTTCATGTAAAATAGTGTTAGTGTGAATATAGTCAGAAGTCCTTATTTTTTCTGAAATTTCATAATTTTCTCTTAACCATTCAAAGGAAGAAAAACATAAGGGGAGAGAGTTTTTATCTGTAAGCCCGATGCTTTCTTCGCTTTCAACTTCATGCTTGAATATTTTTTTATTTGAAATTCCATCTTGTTTCAATAGTTCGAATGAGGAAAAACATAATGGAAAGGCTTTGTTACCTAACCCACAACCTTCTTCATTCTCCCCAGTATCATCATAGGTACATTTTCCCATCTCTTTGGGTTTTTGGACATGCTCACCTTCAACTTTTTCTTTGATCAATCACTGTATTTCTGAATCTATAAGGTCTTCTTCAGAACAAAGAATAGGGTCATCAAGCGTCTGAGAAGAGTGCTCCAATATCTTGTCAATCTGCTTTGTTGGTTCGGTGTGACTTTGCATCAGCACAAATTCACTTGCCTCAACAATAATCTGAGAATTCTCTTTCAACAATTTGAATGTAGTGAAGCATAAGGGTAGAGAATTCTCTTCAGTTGATCTAATATTTTTCTCCTCATTGTACCGCTGAAGAAGAAAGTCTTCAATATCACGATCATCCTTGTATTTTTCATATATAGGCAAATCAACATCATATGCAATGTCGTCTAATAAGAACATACATGGAACATTAATATGTTCTTCAACAAACTGGTTTTCAAACTCATCCTCTTGACTGTCTACAAAATGACCAACTCCATGTTTATCAGGAGACGGCTTAGAAGCTAGAACAACACCTTTTCTTTTGACAAGTGGAAAATAATTTTTAGCACGATCATAAGCATTCGAGACTTCAAGAGGGCCCATGATATTGTCAATTCTATGCTTGAGATTCCAATCAACTATTTCCTGTTCATATTCACTTTCGTGTTCTTTAGCATCTAACTCCTCATTTTGGATCTGTTTACATGCTTGGATGTTGTGTTGAATATCCTGGGCATCATCAAACATTTGTTGTAAGGACTTGGGTCTTCTTTCCATTAGGAGGAAAGACAAATCTGGATGAAGAGTTGTTGTATAATGGAACATAGCAGCTTCTTTAGTGGGTTGAATATCTTCAGGAAATTTGTAGTAAATACTGGAAAACCTTCTACTGAATATAGAGATAGCTTCATTGCTCTTCCATTTCAAGGTGTAGAACTCTGCAAGTTGTAGCTCCAAAGATTTCTTCTTGCCCCAAAACTTCAAGAAAACATTCTTCAATTCCTCCCATGAGCTAATTGTATCTGGCTGCAAATGTCTAAACCATTCTTTGGTGTTCCCTTTCAAGGATTGAGAGAAGGCTCTCATACAAACATCGTCATGGTTAATATCAAATAAATCTATGAAATGCTCAAACCCTTGGATGTGATTTTTAGTTGAGATGACATTAGTTTCTCCATCAAACACTGGTAAATATTCATGGTGATTTGGAGGGAAATCGTGGAGGACTTGGGGTAGTTTCAGGGGTATGTATCTACGTTGGGCTCTGGAGGACATTGGACTAGGAAAAGGGGGAGAGACATTGGCCTTGGATTTATGGGGTTTACCGACTTGGTCATGGTCATCACATGGCCCAGATGGGAATTTTTTATCAACATCGGTGATATAGTGAGGATATGCATGCACAACTTTAAGAGGAGGGTATACGATAGCAAGATCTTCATGTTCATCATCAGAATGCAGTAGGTAAAGAAAACCTTGTTTGGCATGTTCAAGGAAAAATCAGAGGCACCCTATAACAAACAATAGAATGCCTTGGAAAAATCCAATTTTAAGTACCTATTTTCTTCCATAATGTCTTTTCATGCCTTTGTCAAGGGTTCTCATTTCTCAGTGGAGTCTTTGGAAGATGGATTCTGCATTGAGAGTGGAGTCGCCATTGAAAATTCAAATTTACGGTTTCTTCTACCAGTGGAATCACCTTCAAACTGATTTTTGACGTGTGGAGTTGCCAGAGCAGGAATACAGCCAAAATGTGCCTAATTGTCTACTACTCTCAAACCTTAGAACTCAACCATGTCATATTTCCCAGGGAAAATTTCTAATTTCGTCCCTGGCAATGGCGCCAGAATGTTAGCACCCTGTAATTTTTTTCCGGCTGAATAGACAAATGACAAGGGTAACTGTTTCAACCAGCTTTAGAGATGAGGCACTAGCCTGATCAACTCAGAGAGGACTCTCTCGTGTCACTGGGTATATCTATGGGAATTGGTGGCTAAATTTGGTTTTTTTTTGGGAGTTTTGAATAAAATAACTGGAGAAATGAAAATGACGTTTGGGCCATGGAGTCTGGAATGAACGATGCATTGTTGGAACATGACAACTATTCAGAGGAATATGCTAAATGAGGCAGTGAGTCTGAGTTTATATTTGAAAATTAGAATGGCATCAGAAGAAAAAGAAACATATAACTATATCAGAGAAATATCGTAATGAATTCTGAATCAGTTAAGAAGAGATAAACATAGTCTAAATTGCTAAGTCGGGAGCATCAAATGATGAATTATGGGCCTCTAGTTCTCCAATCTAAACAGAAAAAAATGGGAAATGAAATATAGGATAACAAGAATCACATACTAGGAAGGGAAACAAGACTCATAACACCACCAGTTAGAATCTTTTCATAAATAGTCCAAAATCCACCTTTGCATTTATATATTCATTCTGGCTCCAAAATTTATGAAGGTCTTCCTGCACAGAGGGCAGGCTTCTCCTTTCTCCATGCCTTCTATATCCCCTAGGTAATATATAGAGAGAGAAGGTTTCTTTGTGGAATACAAAACGTTCAGACTTCTCATTGTTCTAGGATTAGAGATCAGTTACAAATAAGAAATGATTTATAATAACCATTACCCTATTTTAGAGGAACTGTTAGGAGCAAGTTCATCATATCTAGGTGCCAGCTGTCCAAAAATTGTTGGGAGATACTTATCTCCACTTGAGAGTTCATTTTAGCTTAGCGATATCCTCCTTTAGAGTATCCAACCAGACCGGTTGATTCTCTCCAACACTTTCAGCCGTTTCATATATGATCTCTTTCTTTTGTCGCTTGGTTTGTTTCTTCTTTACATCTCGTTTGTTGATAAGTAGATCCTTCATGATGGGATTTATCTTGACTTCCAATCCTGATTTTGTAGTAGGTTCTGTGTGGAATTTAGTTTCCAGTATACGCGCAATTTCCCTTTCCTTCCTGCTCATAGGTAAATCTGCCATGTTGCCTGAATGACCGGTTTCACCAGGTATAGGTCCATGTATCCCAATTTCATAGACACTGAAACTTTCTTACATAAATTAGAGAGTTGAGCGAATTGGATATTACTTTGCTTATGGATAAAATGATGCCTTCATACTTGAGTAATTATAGAGTTCCAATCATGAATCGTTGATAGACTCACTGGCAAGTACGTTGATTTACCATGCTTGGCCAATCCATTTCAAATGATTAACTTTTGAGTTTGTTATATGGCGGCGTTCACCTGACATTATACAGTTGTGAAGTATCAAACGAGTGAGATGGGGTGATTTCGACCAGCCTCCACCAGTACCCCACGAGTGTTTGAT
Source organism: Picea engelmannii (assembly GCA_009831015.1). Classification (NCBI taxonomy): domain Eukaryota; kingdom Viridiplantae; phylum Streptophyta; class Pinopsida; order Pinales; family Pinaceae; genus Picea; species Picea engelmannii. The sequence goes on along the minus strand of ML866351.1, from coordinate 9,153 downwards.
GTGATGCATAGGAACATGTGACATCGGGGCTTTGGCGAAAGCGGTTTCAGGCAACCTGCCTTTCACCCTGACGTATCTCTGGAGGCGACGCGAGTCCATCTTAAAAACCACAATGGTTTCCCCGGTCCACCTCTATATGGTTAAGTCCCGTGCAAGTTTACCGCCTGATACGGGCTCCATCCATTGATCTGGGTCATTTTGTAATCGACGGTCTGTCCAGTTATACCTTTTGTGCCTCCGCTACATTTGTCCATACGCTGCTAGACATGCCCCGGTCCTCTAAATTATCAATTCTCCAAAATATCAATCTTTTCTGCGACGTTGTATCTTTGCTAAATTCTCGAGACTTGGATCTTGTCTGAAAATTGTTACGGTTAACACTCGCCACCTTCGCACTTCTTTCCAAGTATGAAATTAATAATCTTTAATGCTAACAGATCATCATGCAACAATTTTAAATATTGTCATTAATGAACGAAAGGCTCAAGGAGATAGTCACATTGACCATCCCTACACAACTTGTCCAGAAACATGTAGAAAATATATTTCCAGGTAATGGGATATCCATTACAAATTTCAATATATTATTGAAAATGAGTCCAACCGACCACTTCCCCATTCCATACTTAGCCACTTTTTCTACTGTAGGTTCCTGGATAGGCGGGCTCACGATTGTGCTTCCATTGTTCTGTGACCTACAAACAACACCCGAAGTTCTGTGATATACAAATTGACCGTTGGATTGCCCCATCATGCCCTCTTCCATGTTACACATTTTTCACCCAAAATTTCTGAGACATACAATTTGACCATCGGGCCCTCACCTCTCTTGAGTATCCCTTGTGACCCTATTTTGAAGCTTGACCGACCGCTTTCCATACTTATCCATTCTTTAATCACTCTTCCCCGTCCCCGCCACCTTCGCACTTCTTTCTAAATATGCAATTAGTAATATTTAATGCTAACAGCTCATCATGCAGGAACCGTAAAGATTCTCATTAATGAGCGAAAGGCTCGAGGAGATCTCCCATTAATACACATTAAACCAAGATATGCAGAGGGTCATATTATCCCTTCCGAGTGTTCATTTCAAACATCATGGAATGTCTTTCGCGGGTCGTCGGGTTCACGAAATATCCAATCCTTAATTGCTCTTCGTCATCCCTGCCACCTTCGCACTTCTTTCTAAGTATGCAATTAGTAAGCTTTAATGCTAATAATTCATCATGCAGGAACCATAGAGATTTTCATTAACGAGAGAAAGGCTAGAGGTGATCTTCCATTCATACGCATTACACCAATATTTGTGGAGGGTTATATTATCCCTTCCGAGTGTTCATTTCAAACATCATCTAGAGAAAACGGACGTTCTCGTCAACTTATGGCAGCAGCTCGACAGTAGTTCTGTGGAGATATAGTGAAAATCTTCAGGCGTGACGACCAAAACTTCCAGTGGTCCAGGGCATATTCTTACTACTCATCCCCTTCCACCGAGAATGAAGTAATTTGGACCTCTGGAATTGCTCGTGTAGGTTGTGTCCCTGAAGTCTTTGACTGTAAGGAGGTGGTCTCTTGGTGCGTCAAGGGATATATTTCAAGCCAAAGAATTATTCCACTGCAGGACCACTCTCATGTTTCTTTGTCACCTCAGGTCTTCCGCAAGATGGTGAGATTGTCGGAGCCAACATTGACCTTCAAAGGAGAAGACTGCAAGGAGTTCCTAAAAAAACATGATAGCGGGCTGGACCTCTTACCCGATTTCCTGGAAGACTCGACGACAGTTCCTGAAGATATCACAAGATTGCAAGTTAGTTCATTTAGAAATCCATTCCGGGAAATTTCTTAGCTGTTTACGAGGATAATGGGACATGAATCCACAACAAGCATTTCCCGCATGATTCTTTATATTTTGTATTTCACGGTCAAAGAACAAGCCATTTTTTATTGGGGGAAGCTGATTTCCATTGAAATATGTTCCCAATTGTCACGGTTCAAACAAGAGAAGAAATTTTATATGTCATCCTACTTGGTTTTTGCGATAGCACATTACTCTCCATTTAGAAAAATTGTCTGTGTCCAAGAAGGTAAACTGTCAATTCGACCCAGTAACCTTTTGGTACCATGCCTTATGGAGGCACAAGGCATCCCATTGTTTTTATGAGGTTTTTAATGACTTTGTCTCAGTTTTCAAAGATTTATTGTTAGGAAAGGATGCTCCCCAAATGTCTGACCAGGAAACCAAGTTTTTAGACAGGAAGGGGACACTTGAACAAATGGAGAATTACAGTGTAATAATGATTTTTGGCTCCAAGGAAAATCCTTCTTTCCTTCCATGTCACATTACGGACATAATGTTTGTTACAAAAATAGCAAGGAAATACAACTACTAGTTGCATTTTTTCCATGAGAAGAGAAAAAAGAAGTTCATTCCTTTTCCTTGGAAAGTCGGGGACTTCGTGTTTAGGAACGTCAATAAGATTGATGAATTCGCAGGCCATTTCAACAACTTGAACCTAATATATGTTGAAATACTGAGAGGGTTCAACCCTAATGGGTTTTTTGTAGAACATTTATTAACAATTGGCTTCAACAATTATTTTATCCATACACTCTTGAACGAAGACAGAGACAATGACAAGAACACTCTTTCTCCTTATGCTGGCGACCAATGAATTGTATAAACACTAGGGAAAGGGCCCCAGTGAGAAGAGTGCCCAATCCCCAACTACCACTCCCAAGAGTACGACATCCCAGAGCATCAATCCAATGGCCCACCCCACTAAGAAAGAAACCCACTATTCTTCAAGCGGAGGAGGAGATAAGAACCCTCCTTGGGGTAAAATTTATAGTTCTCACAAGCTTCCCATGAGGAAGAAGAGAAAAAAACACTGTGTAAGAAGCGAAAGAGCCCCGAACTAAAAATGATATACATATTTTCTCCCTTGAAGACGTGTAACTTAAGACTAATCTCGAAAAAGTATTCCCTAACACTGATCATCCCTGGGATGCAATCCACCATAATCCCTTATTGGAAATAGCTGAGACCGAGATTTTTGACGAAGATGAATCCTTCGTATTCTAGAGCGTTGTTTTGGACAGCGAATCTAAAAATTTAATTATTGAAAAGAGAGATGTAAGAAATAAGAAAGGGAAATATCGTTCAGAGATTAACCTTAGGAACATCCAACCGTCCCAAATCTCCCGAATTCACCGAGCAACCATAGATGCTCTTGATGATTCCATTGGCGGCCTTGAGGCAGAGAATGAAAAACTGAACGATTGAATCAAGGAATTGGAGGAAGCTTTGATTCCTATCCCATTGCTTCACAGTCCTTTAGCAATAATCATGTTTTCCACCCCTGCAACCAAGTTAAAAGGATCCTCCAGCCTCCTCACAACGTGTAGAGGCTATGTGGAGAAGAATATCAAGAAAATAATGGAGATAATTATTAAATCCTAGGAAACATCAAAAAGCATAACTTCCTTTGGAACGAGGGCACATGCCCTCCAAGAATATTTTCAGGCGGATTTTAAAAATGAAGAAGGTTTCTATCTAGACACGGTCATCCCTTTTGGAATCAAAGTCACCAACATGACAGTAATGTGAAGAAGAGAAGAATATCTCCCCTCCCCAAACCGGATCAAACAATTAAATGCATGCTCGAAAGAGAAAGTTAAGAACCTACATCTCATTGTCCTATCATGTGAACAAACTGTATCAAATAAAGAAGAATTATTCAGAAAGCTGACCGAAATAGACTTAGCTAAAAGTACCAACAAGGTCCAAGACCCCAAATTAATCCTCAACTCCTTGTTCTTAACCAAGAAAGCCTTTGATAAACAAGTTGATATTTTTAAGGGGTTGTCTTTTAAAATAATTTACGACATCCTTGAATATGATGAGGATGACGTGGACAACTAGCTAGTGGACTATTCAGTAAAAAATCAAGAAATTGAAGAGGCTTTGCATAATATTTCTATCTATCTAAGGGAATTAGAAAGCGAGCTTTTCAACATAAAAATCCGGCATGAGATCAGCGTGGCCCCCATGAGAAGCTACATTGAAGAATGGCTCCAAAGGGAAATCAACAAGCTCACCAACGAAGGGCAACAAGCGGTTGGCATGATTCCAGTAATCGTCGATGAGAGCAATAAAAAGGCAACAACAAGCACATAGAAAATGGGGGAGAGAGATATCATCATAGAAAGTCTATACTGATCACATCCTGCTTTCTTTATCAATCCAATTATTCCACCTCTTTAAATAGAAATGTCTAACCAAAGACTGATAACTTCCAATTTCTTATTTTCAAGTCTTATTGTCTACCGTTGCCCACTTCTTCTTTCTACAATCCTATTTCTTGTACTTATTTCTTTTATGGTCTGCGGGAGCCCCAATCCTAGTCTATATGACAAACACATTTAAATTTCGAGGAATATGTAACATACATTATTATTTTTTGAGAAGTTTCAAAGAAAACTATTTCGAGAACAATCTCGACGGTGCCTTGTAACCCTCTTTTCGGAATGCAAAGTTAGTTCTCTTTATGCATGTCGGTCATCTTCTTTTATTTTTATGTGCTCAGAAATCCTTATCTTAAACTATGTTGGATGTTAGGAAATTGTGTTTATTTAATTTGAATGTTTAATGTGTGTGATTCCTTGTATTATTTTTCATGAACCTTTATTTCAAAAAGCAAAAAAAAAAAATTTATATCGTTTTGCATTACTTTAAGTCATTACGACGAACTTTCTTTAAGTCCCACATTTGAACTATACATGCCCTAGGAAAAACTTAAAGAGGAGTACCACATCTATAAAAATGCAGTAGGATTGACATCCTCATTAGGTTTATGTTTCGGTCCTAACAGATTCAAGGCTCAACATACTTGTAAATACATCTGCAAGAATATCCGCAGAAATAAAAAAACCTTCAAAAATTTTTATCATTGCCAAAAAACAATCAACTCGATAGACATGTTACAAATATATCAATTGGTACTATACTAAACGTTCATATGCATCTTACAAATATTTCATTTGGATAGGCATGTTACAAAGATGCCCTCTTCCTAGAGAGAAATTGCAGATCAACCTCTGCAAAGTGGGCTTGTTGCTCACGGACAAAAGTTTCAGGAAAAGGGCATCTTCCTCTGTCTCGACACCTTCTTTTCACATAGTTTAAATTAAATTTAATGAGCTGAAAACTCGTGAAAATAAACAATCATGTTAGGTGTGTGTTAATATATAGAAAAAACTCCCCCAGATGGGGTGTCAGTGGAGTACACACGTCAAGAGGTGCAGCCGGAAGAGTTCCTTCATGGCATCGGCCACGTGACAACCGCGTGCCACTCCCTCCCACCGGCTCCATGCCATTAAGTTCTACTCATTCGAAGCAGGGCACCATTACTCTCAATGCGCCCTGCTCTGTCTTCTCTTCCTCTCAAAGGACTTTCACCTTCCCTCGGCCTCTACCCTACGCATGCGATCATTTATGGCACTTCACCAGCTCCCTAGCCTATTTGAACGACTTCAGCATCTCTGAATGGCTCATTCCTTCCTGGTGGTTCTTTTCAGCGCTCGGCCTCCTACCCAACTTCTCCCTTCTCTTCTTTTATGCTTTCCTGGTCCATTCTTGGCTCACTCTCGATCCATCTGCTTCTCGGAGATGCCTCGGCTCCGAGGAAAGTATAAACGAGGGTCGAATTAGCACCCAAACCGACCCCGCTTGATGCCTCGTCCCCCGCCTGTGCCATCCCTCTCATCCTCCTCCCCGACGGCCACCTGATCATCCTCCCTAGCGTAGTTGACCCAATTCCCTGCTTGTCTCCCGCCCCTCTCTGCGTCTCTGGACAACAGGATGGAGGGGTTGGACTGCTCTGTGGCCTCTTTGGATTATAACCCGGGACCTCCAGGCAATTCGACCTCTGCCTCTCTCCCAGGCCCTTTGGTTCCTCCCAACTCCCTAGCTTCACAGTTGCTACAGGTGAGTCAAAACTCACGCCATCCACCCCACTCTCGAGTTGACTCCAACATGGACCCAGACTATGAATGGAAATCAAGTCTCGTTCTATTGCAGGCGCTGGTTTTTGACCTACGGCGGGATATGGATGACCTCTGCTTCCGACTAGAGATCTTGGATGGAAAATCCTCTCATCTTCTGTGATTTATCTCCGTAATGCAGGGTGACCCCCACTTCCCAACAGAGGTAACCCAAGCAGCAGCAGGACACGTAGCGGAAAATCCGGCGCCAGTGTTGGCACCTCAGGGAGTGTTGGTTTACACCAAGCCAGACCACAATGACCAAGGGATTCCATCCTTGTCGGTTGATGTACAGAAGGAAGAAGTCCAGAAGGAGGTTGGCCAAAAGGAGAGGAACGTGTCACCACAGCGGGAGGACGCCATGCAACTAGATGGGACACCAGTCGAGGAGGAACCGCCTCCCCCTGGGGACCCGACATTCGGCACCTTCTTCGTGGCCATGTGGCCACACTACAACCCATATCGGTGAAGTGTGTGATGCCATGTTATGTGCATGGCCACCTTTTGGCTTTGTTTTGTTTAGTGCATGGCCACCTCTTAGCTTTGTTTTGTCTTGTTTTGTCTATGGCCACCCTTTGGCCCTGTTTTGGTTATGGTTATTCAAGTCTACACTCTATATAGTTGTACAAGCCTCTGTTAGGGGCCAAAACTCTGAACATTACTAGTGATAGTTGTGGCTTATGCCTTCAGTTTTGAGGTGGTTTGGTTGGCTAAGCTGGTTTCCCTAAGGGGCAGCTCAGTGTTTACAGCTTGAAACCATGCAAATTATGTGTACTCTTGGACTTTGACAGAGTTTTATAAAATTCTTACATATATATATATATATATATATATATATAACTAGCAAACAAAGAGGTCACACAAGACGATTAAAGAATCTTCGACACTGAACACATTTTCAAAAAATATATATATGGGTTTTTTGCCAACACATATAACTTTATTTATCCTAACACATATAGAGACAGATAAGCCAGATGATCTATTTAATAGAATGAAATGGATGTTGCTTACTTTGTCCATGGGAAAAATTAAAGAATTGACTATGGGAATTGAAGTTAACTCTAAATATTGGGATGAAAGTCAGTTAGAAGTATACAAAGATCATTATAAATGAATTTCATAAATACATTAAAGAGATAAAACCTACAACGTAGGAACGGAAATTTCCAAGATGGCAAGTCAGACTCCAACAATATATCAAGTTACAAGTGATGGGGATATATGTGCTTTTAGTAGCTATATGTTGCACTACTGGTAATAGGAAAAATTATGGAATCTTATTAGGAAAATAAAAGAAAGATGGATTATGGAAAACACAGTATAATTAGAATGAGAATACTTTCAAAAACTAAATGGTGTCAATGCTAGAATTGCTCTAAGAGATTAACGCTCAGGCGCCTTCTCTTTCCGAAATGAATGTGAGTCGTCGATCAGTTTCCAATGTGCGATCTAGGCGACCCTAACACTTTAGCGTCCTTGCTAAATTTTTACCAACCTGCCAATTTTAGAACTCCCCTGGACATATTTAGCGATGGAACAAATTTCTCACAAAGTGACTTTTTCGCTAATTACTTGTTAAGCCGATATTAATATAATATTTTCATTAACTAATTCGGGAATTCGAGACTCTAGTTCTTCGGGGCTCTGGGCTTCGGGGGAACTATGTTTGTTCTGGAAGGAAAACTCCTGGAGTGACATTCTCCCGAAGTCATGTAGCAACCTGGCATCTTATGGTTGATGTGTCGCAGAGTGCCACATGTCCTTTTCTACATGGATACCACCCGTCTTGCCTGCTGCTTTCCACATGTCCACAACAGTTTTCATGTGTCTCTGGTAGTTTGGGCTTCTCATTCTCCCATGGTCCCTCCATACCTGTGCATTTATTCCCATTCCAACACAGCATGGATTACGCTGACATGAAACACTTGTTTACTATTTGTATTTGTTAAAGTGTTTTACCACACTATTCACGAAACATTAAAGAATAAAGTGGAGACGTGGAAGAATCATGAAAGGAAGAAAAAGATTATTAAATAGTTGTTATATAAAGTTTTCCAATTTGGCTTTTATATTTTTATTGTTAAAAAATAAAAATAAAAATTTAACATTATAAAAAAATATTATATAGTGATATAAATTAAAATAAATAAATAAAATATTATTGATTTTATTTTTTAAGAAATAATAAAATTTATTATAATTTAATTATAAAATGGTTGTTTCTATTTATAAATTGATACTCAATTATTGATTGCTCTTTATAAATTGATACTCAATTATTGATTGCTCTTCATACTTCATAGTTATTAGTGGTTGTATTATCAAAATTGACTCATCATTATTGTTTAAAAAAAATATAATCAAATCAATGCAATTTTAACCTAAATAAATATTACTATAAAACTGATAGTATCTTAATTTCATAGATAAGATCAAATACTAATTTAATTATAATTTAACCTGTTTTCTAAAAATTTAAAACTATTTATATTTATTAAATTGAAATATAAAGTTTATATTTGAATTTTTAATATTTTAAAATCTAAACTATATAATAAGATATGTATGAAAGAATCAAACCTATTTATATTTATTAAATTGAAATATAAAATTTATGATTGAATTTTTAATATTTTAAAATCTGAACAATCTAATAAGATATCTAAAGTTTGGCTTCATTAGATATCTAAAGTTTGGCTTCATAATCGAATCACTATAGTAGGACTTTTTAAAGTTTGGCTTCATAATCGAATCACTTTAGTAGAACTTTTTAAGTTTTGGTTTTTTGGCATATTTTTTTTTTATAGATTTTAGAGGAAATATGGTCATAAATGGTTAGAATTGTAAATTTAAATAATTGAATGTGTATAATTATAGTATTTTGGGGTGTTTTGAAACACTTAATTTATTAATACATTTAAAAATACAATTTAGATAACAAAAATAGATGATTTCATTTAAATTTATATCTTCTAATTCTAATAAAAAAGGTCAAAATAATAAAACGTTTAAACAACCCCATTTATAAATAATCTTCTAATTATTAAAAGATAAATAATGTTCCATTTCCATGAAGAATTCAGGGATGATTTTAGGGGCTAAATTTCG
>ML866349.1:12473-27422 GCA_009831015.1 Picea engelmannii | reverse complement strand
TTTTTCTGGCGAGTCCCCTTTTCTAATGTGGCAAGAATCCATTGCTCCACACTCTTTCCATGTGCCACATACCATTTTCTGACATACCCCATCTCCTCATGACATCATTTTCCATTATTTTCCCCTAAGGGTCACTTCTCATTACTCTGTCAATCCATTTCCCCTATTCACCTATTACAAGTCCCTTCACCATGGTCAGTTCACAATCAACACCCTCCACGTCACCCAGTCATATTCGTCATTCATTGTTACCTACCATCTCATGATCCAAAAGACCCGTTGGCCATTTATTATAGGCTAACTTATTCGTTATCTTGTTGATCTATCCCCCGTACCCAACGAGTATCTGTTTGCTCAAAACTACTCTTTTCCTTCATTCTCCCATTACTTACTTTGTCCTCGCACCAGAGATTTTATCCCTATCCTATCTCTATTATAGTTAGCCTTCCAAAACCACAATCATTCCCACTAATGTTTTGTTTGAATTACAGGTATTTTCACAGTGATGGTGCCAAAATCCAAGAAAGAAGAAGCCGAGGAAAATCATTTCCTCCCGCCTCCTATTGATCTCGATAGGATCCATTTGGCCAACAAAGATCATTGAATTGCAAACACTAGGTGCGAATTTGACTTCGCGAATTTGCATTCATGGATCAAAGACACTTTCTTATATCAGAGTGATGAAATTTGGCTCTGGGAGTCCAACCTTCCTCTGTATCTTTCCCCCCAGGTTCATCATTTCCCTAAATTTGCCCTCAAATCCTAGGCTCATTACCTCCCCGACCAGAGAGCCATAGTATCTTCATCAAGAGAAACTATGTTCTTCATCACACTAGAGGGCATTGATCATATGATGCATATACCTAGAACTGAATCTGCCTCCCTTTTTAATCTTGAAGTCATAATGGAGTTGTACCAGAAACTATCTTTCCCTCAGAGAGCCCAGATTTTCAAGCTTTTCCTCCCACAGGCTGCTCAGCTTCCCAAGACAAATCCTCCGTATCCTTCCTCCCTATTCTAAGAGAAGGGAAACCAAGTCATTTTATCACTCTGTTCTCTACTCAGTTATTTTTCCGACGAATGGGTGGATGAATCCATATTGGGTTTTCTATCCATTTTATCTACAGAAGAAAAACCTACCACTCAGTTTGACTACAACACTTTTCTGGCGGATAGTATTCACGAGCAGTTTTCAAATTTCACCACAGAGGGAATGTTCTGGTATTCCTCAATATTGGCCTACATGTTCACTTTATTTCAAGAGGATAGGTTCTCCTTTTCAATGTAGAAACTGGACAAAGAAGGGAGGCCGCAGGCGGTAACAACTTGGACTCCGCTACTCAAACAAAATTCCACAGAGTTTAGTTTCAAAGAGTTTATCGAGCAGTTTTACCACCCAGTGGTGAGAATTCTCAGTGGAAGACCTAAACCAAGGATAAATGAGGATATTCAGAGGATCTTACACCTCTCATACCTTGCAAAAACTGGAGACTGGTATCTTTACCAAAACCACACCGAGATCAGAATATATGGATGTGAGTTATCTCCATACAAACTACCCAAGTATATGCTCGTAAGGATGTTTTCCTTGGAGTACATAAGGAAAATGATTAACTCCAATGACATACATTTTATGTCTCTTAAAAAAAAACAACAGCTTAGGTGCCGGGGAGGAAGCAGAACTAAGGCGTCGGGGAGGAAGCAGACAAACTGTTGAAATAAATGAAGTTTCATGTCAGTTTCATATGGCACTATGATCCATGTAGGATAATTTCGGAGATGAGGATTAAAAATAAAAATGTTCCATATGTTCATACACCCAAGCCTGATATAGAGAAGTTCACAAATCAAATAGAATGGGAGTCGAACACTCTAGTAGAGATAGAACAACAGGACCCTTCGGTCACCATCTCATAGAAAACTAGACTGCAGGTTCTCAAAGAGAAAATATCCAGGAAGGATACCTCACCTTCAGTCACCGAAGTCTCAGCTGAAGATTTCCAATTACACACCAAAAGGCCAAAAGCCAGTCATACATCTGACACGGCTGGTGAAAAGGAAATTTGATCCACTACAACTATGAAAGACGATCAGTCACTTCTCAGCACAAGCAACAAATAGATCATGTCTACAGTTTCATCCAAGAAGCCTACAGATACTCCACTAGTTGACCAACCAAGTAAAGTAGGACCAAAGTTGAGTGTTTTTGAGAAGTATGACCTGATCAAAAAGAAAAATCAGACGCTGACCAATAGTACTTATGCTCATTTTTGGAAATAGATATCAATGACACAATAGAGACAATCATATGCATTCGATACAGAGAAGGGTAGAATGCACATGGGATTTTTTGCAGGCACAGGTGCCGAACCCAAAAGCAATCACTAATTACAAAAGAGAAACATTTGAATTTCATACTAGAAATGTGCACCCCACTGATCAGATGGATTTGGATAGACAAACTGGAGAAATGGTTTTCTCCACGTTGGAAAATGCTTCTACTATGGCTGCTAAATTACAAATATCTCTGAGCAATATTCAGACACAACTGAAATTAGAAAAGATATCATCATTTGCAAAGGATAATGGAATTAATATGTTGGAAGAATTGGTCCTCAAGATCGAGTATGACCCTTAGAATGTGAAAGTAGTCAAGGAGATGTTAAAAAATAAAAATGCCGATAGAGAATCTCTGAGGAAATAGTTGAAACTGCCAGCAATGGAAGATGCACAGGCAAAGGAGATAGTTGAGGTAGAAGGGGAAAATGATGAGATGCTCAAGTTGATGATGGAGCAGAATGCACAGTTGAAAGAGATGGAAGCAGAACTGGAAAGGTTAGTGAAAGAGAAGGAACATTCAAAGCCTATGGAAATCATTCCATTGAGTGCAGTTCCACTTGTAGGACTAAGCACAACATCTGTAGCGGTAATCACCTCAGTAGAAATTCCCTCAGCAACTCCACTAACTACTCTGGAGAAGACAGTATAATTGGCAAAATCCATGGAGGAGATGAACTTGCAAGAGACAAATATTGGAAGATTTCAAAAAGGAGGTTGAGAACCTTCAGGAATTCAAGTCTTCTTACCAAACCAGTTACTCCATGGACAAACAAACATCAGACAAGATTAAATAGGAATTGCAATAGCTTCAAAATAAAACAGTGGCAGGCAAAACACTTGCTGAAGACAAGTAAAGTGTCTTGTTGGATATCTCCAAATATATAAATGAAATATGGCCTATGGTAAAAATCATGTTCAAGCAAAACAAAATGGGGCAAAGAAGCAAGTAGACTATTGAGAGAATATGAGGAGAATTGGGAGAGATTCCCATAGAAGCCATTGAGATCATTAAATTTCTGAATTCAAAAACCAGAGAAGAGTTAGAGGAGTTGAATATTGAATATAGGATAGAAAATATCCTCGAGGTCAAGATGGTTCTAACCAAAAGAGGACTATTTCTATAGCTAGAGGAAAAGGTCTAGATTATGGACACAGGAGTGCAAAGATTTTTCACCAAAATTGAAGCTCTGTAGAAGAAAGGCCTCCCTGGCTTAAAGGTCATAAATGACAAGTTAATGACACTCTCTGATTATAAAAAGAATCTAGCCACAGTGGCCAAAGATAGCTTGAATTTCTTTGGAATACAGGGAAGTATAATAGGCAAGGCATTCTTAGAAGCTTTGCAGTCAGATAACAACATACAACATGAGATCCAGTATATTTTCATCATCAAGAAAACTTTTGCCAAGTATACAGAGATGGATGAAATATACCGAAGACTACTCAAAGTCACCATTCCCAGTCACCTTCGATGGGAAGAGCTATGCAATCTGATTGAGTAAGAGCTGAGGTGTTCAAGCCCAGTCAACAATCCAATAATATGAAGTCGCGTAGAGGACTCGCCAACGGTTTACCCCATAAATTAGCATGAAGATTTCAACACATCATCAAATAGTTCCCGAATTTTTGTATCTTGTTGAGTTAGTTAGCTAAATTTATAATTGCCACATCCTGATCTTTAATGATAGGATTGTATGTAATTTTGATTATAAATACTTCAAACTTTGAAGTATCGCGGGTTGATCTTTACACCCTGTAAGCCATAAAGATTGTAATTGTTTGTCAGGAGATCTTCTAGTAATACAAAGGGATGTTTCACAGGATTCTCACGTGTTATTCATTGGTGATGTTTACTTTTCTATGTTAAATGTTTCTCTCGCTCAATTGTCATATTGTTTTCTAATCTAATCTTTTAAAAGTAGCACATGTTGCAGGATTTAACTTTGTATACCCTGTTTCCGACATTGAAAGATCTTAATGTTTATCTTTCTGATATTACAGTGAAGAAATTCTTAAATGCTTCTTTATTTTAATAGATATTCTCATATTTTCTGCTATCCATCACGTTACTGCTAAAGAATCCAATGAATGCATTATCTTTCCCTGTGAAAAGAATCTTTTAATTTATGTTTATATGTCTATCTTTATAATACAAACCCCATAGCCCAATGGAGGCGTAAAAACCTTTTCATCCAACTTAACAAAAACAAAAACAAACCATTCAATCTTATTTTATTTAACTAGCCTAACATCTCAAAGTTAAAACATATCTAAATCATACAGAGAGATCCCTCTTTGAAGCTGGTAGGGCTAGATTCTAGTTTCGAAGTGGTTGGATAAAGTTACCTCTAGTAAATTTCTTCTACTCTAGCAATCTCTGGGAATTTACAGAGCGTTAACATAGTGGTGACCATACTAGGGAGGAACAAACTTTCAACCCCACATTTTCATTTCGCTAGAAGAAAACTTTGTTTCTGAAACTAACTATAAATATGAGAAAGGAATAATGTTCAGAGGTTGTTAAAAGCTTGTACATATTAATCTCTCATTCAACAAAATAAAAATATGTAAAATTTAAATATCTGGCTCCTAAAAGAGCTTATACTTGATCCCACCCAGACCTAGAACATATAGTAGCAACTGAGAATCTAGAACAATTACTCAGAAAGAAGACCATTTCACAAAGTTCAGGGAGTCATAGTCCCCTTCACAGGTCCCCTTCTCTTCCAAAGGAACTTGTTTCCCTTCAGGATCTCGACTTTGACACCATTTTTTAGCAAAGCCTGTTTAGAACAAAATCTGATAGCTTTGTGACTGAAGCCATTTTAGATTGAACCATCCTGAAACCCTGGACACCTGAATTACTATCTCCCAGGGAGGACCCTGATAAAAGACTCCTTGGAGAATCCAACAAGCTACAAATTTTGGTAGCGAATCTTGATCAATATGTACACCAATCCCATTTCCACCAGTCAGTCAAAATTTCTGCCATATCTATCACTGCAACCTCTGTAAAACCTCAATCCACTCACTTTGTTCTTGCTATTCCTTCATCCTCCTCATATTCTGTCACCACCCCACATATCGTCCAAGTTGTTGTCCTGCCTCCTCCACCTATCATGGTGGCAAGATATGCTCCCTTGGTGTTGGTTGCACCTTTACACGTCATGCCCTAGGACTATCAAACAAGACTTCTAGAGTTCGATGGTACTGGTCCCTTGAATGCACAACAACACATTGATAAGATGAATGACTATTTTGATTATCGGGAAGCGGATGAAGCTGACGTTCAAATGAGACTATTTGCGTAGAGTCTAACTGGGGACGTTACGAAATGGTACAAAGGTTTACGTGTTGCATCAGTGGTCGACCTCGTAGTGTTTCAAAGAAGTTTTATGGATAGATGGGAGCTAAAGAAAAATCCTCTCCAGATCTTGTCAGAATATGAAAACATCAGAAGGAATCAAGGAGAGACAGTACAGGACTACTACACCCGCTTCAAAAATATGTACAATGTAATTCTAGTCGATATTAAACCTCCACAAGGTTTGGCGTTGATAAAATTCCCTGACGATTTTGATGCTAATATGTCATATCAATTAAAGGAAAGAAACTCTACCACTCTGGAGGACATGAAGAAAAGTGCAATAAGTGTGGAGGCCAACCTGTTAGCTAGAAGGGCACGATAGAGGACCGAGAGGAGAGTCATGATTAAAGAGGAACCTTCCACATCCTCTTATGACACCAAATTGTATTCCTTATCTAGAGAAATGGAAAGGATGATGGAGAGACTTACTATAGCTGAAATAAATCCTCCTAGAGAAAAACCACCAGCTCTACAAATTTAGAATCCTAACTTCAGAAGAAATCCCTCTCAAATCAGGCAAAGAGATCATAGGGATCAAAGAGAACAAAGGGGTCCTAATCAACAGATCATACCACCCCTACAGGAAAATCATGTCGATGAAGGTGAAGAGAAAATTGAAGAATTAGATGACACACATATAAACCTCATGGGCATTCATGACAATGAAGCCATATTCCTTAGGAAGAGAAAGAACTTTTTCTTCTTTCTCAAACAGAGTTAAATGATGAACTTGGGGAGAGAGATCAATAGGCATTTGAAAACACCATTTTGTAGGTACATAGGCAGTACAATCTGCGAAGCAAAAAGACAGATGAAAATTCCCCAAAAAAGGTAACCGAAATGAAGAAAACAGTTGAAACCAAGAAAACCATTGAGCCTTCTATCAAGAAAATCCCTGAGAAAGGAAATGTTTAACCTCCAACAAAAGGAAACCCTACCATTTTACAAAGATCAACACAGACTGAGGCTTCATCAACCAATCGACCAAGTACTTCTGCTTAGAAAACTATGGTGTATAGACCATAATTGTTGAGCCAAAGCAGAGCACCTACTCCTTTTAGCCTTGAAGGGGAATTAGCCAAAGTGAAGATTTCTATTCCCCTTTCCAAGTTGATGAGTAAGAATGTTTACCGATCGTAGGTGATCAAAGCGTTGAGCATTGAGACTGATAGAGGCATGAAGGCCTTAACCATCATATCCGCGAATCATTTGGACACAGTAAATCTTATCGATGATCAAGATGAACTTATGTTTGGTCTTGAAGTTGATGGCTAGACTGACACTAGTGTTGTCACTCCTTTTTACATAATCCTTAATATACACGACCTGATTCTGCACAATGCTATGTTAGATTCGACTGCTTCCCACAACCTGATGCCTAAAGCAGTGATGGAAAAACTGGGACTCGAGGTCACCGTGCCCTACAAGGATTTGCACTCTTTTGACTCCATCAAAGTCAGATGTATCGGGTTAATCAAAGACTTATGCATCACCCTAGTTTAGATTCCAGCAAAAATCATGGTTATGGATGTTGCGGTCACGGACATTCCCCCGAAATATGGTATGTTGTTGTCCAGATCTTGGGGGGCCAAGTTCAAAGGCACGTTGTAGTTGGATATGTCATAGACCACCATCCCAGTATTCGGACAACATAGAAGACTGTATAGAGAGACGTTGATGAAATATATTGTCAGTAGCCAAGAAAAGACACATAATTGTCCTCTGTACTCTACACACTCTGATCTAGATTCCTTCATCCTGTATAATGACAAGGATATGGAATAACAAATCGCTCAGCTGGAAGAATATACATTCGACCCAAAAGAAGGCTAAGAAATCACTGAGGCAAAAGGGAAGGAAATCGTAATAAGTGAAGAATTGCCAACAGATTTATGGAGCATGGATTTCGATGGAGCTCTAAGAAAAGAGGGAGCTGGAGTAGGAGTCTGGTTGCATAATAAAAAATCTAAGTATTCGGAGAACCATTCTTACAAACTGAATTTTCAATGTATTAGCAACATAACCGAGTACGAGGCTTTGATGCTCGGTCTAAAACTACTAAAGAAGATTGGTGCCAAACAAATCATGGTAAGAGGCGATTCTAAATTAATTATCAAACAAATTAAAGGTGAGTATGTGTTGGTCACTATAATCTCTTAATTAATTTTAAAAAACCAAGTGAAACATAAATTATCAACCCAGGGAAGTCTTTTATTTCAAAGATAGCCACGCACTGTATATGCTCAATTCCAAAAGCAGCTTAGTGTTGTAGTAAAGAAATTATACTAATTATTTCTACTGAAGCTCTGAATTAAATCACAGGAAAGTAACCTCCCTATTGCAATTCTTTAAATATCAAACTAATAATCTTGGATTACATTAAAATAACACTTGCAATGGGAAAGAACATCTATTCTGCAATCAGAGAACAGGACCCTTACTCTCAAACGGAGACTTCAACATTAACACTCTTTTCATGAAAACAATAATGCAGAAAACAATCAACTCTATCTAACAGAGAACAAAGCACTTAGTTCCTTTCTGTCTAAGCAGGAGCCTTGAGCCTTACTTCTATTTTAGCACACTTGTGAGGGTTGAGGTCTACAGAGAACAGGGCAGTCTGATTCCTTTCTTTCTGAGCAGGGATCCCTAACCTAGTCTCTGGATAATACCAAGGGAAGTCTACAGAGAACAGGATGTTTTGGTTCTTTCCTTTCTGTGTAGGAACCCTTAATCTGATCCCTGGATAAAACACTTGCAGAGGTAAAGGAAACCTACAAAAGATAAGGTGTTGTAGTTCCTTTCTGTCTGAGAAGGAACACCTTAACCGAATCCCTGACTAGCACACTTGCAGAGGTAAATGAAACCTACATAAGATAAGGTGTTGTAGTTCCTTTCTGTCTGAGCAGGAACACCTTAACCAAATCCCTAGCTAGCACACTTGCAACAATAAATGAATTCTACAGAGGTTATGATATTCCTATCCCTTTCTGTCTGAGCAGGGACCTTTAACCAATTCTCTGCTAGCCTCATAAAATCATCACACAATATTGTTCATAAAAAGAATTACAAATTCCATTCAATAACTAAGACAGAGTCAGTAGTGTTTCAACAAAGCAGAATCCATTAAAAACAGTGTTTCAGTAAACGACAGTTAAATAAAACATAAACAGAAATTATACTAACACACTTCTATCTAATGGGTGAATCTTGTGATGAAGGTGGGCCCTCCCTTCTCACAAGATTCCCCTGAAACGGGAAATATTAGAGACGAATGATCAAAGCAGTCTTATATTCATCTGTCGAAATATCACATTACAAATTGAAGGAATAGGACACGTCCCGCTTCTCTGGAGTTGCTTCAATACATCAAAACTTGGATATATCGAATGGTGATTTCCTCTGATTTAAAGAGGAAATCCCTTCGATACAATCATTACAATGCATATCTGAATCCTATCCTAGATCGGATCTTCTTTCTAAATCAGCATAGGATGTCCTGGTTTCACGCAACCGAATGCTATTACAGGAAATGAGCGAGGTATTGCTGTTACGGCTGGTGTAACAGTTTCTTCTCATCGTTGTTGATGCTCTTTCAGCATCGCAATTCGTGGGCTATTTCAGCCACGTGAATTGCGCTCTGACTGCGTTGACTGCTGACTTGTGGTAGCTTCCTTGTGTTTCAGCATCGTCGGTTCTGGCAGTTTCTTCTGTGTTTCAGCATCTACAACTCTGGACTGTGTAATAGCTCCATGTTTCAGCATCTTGCAACCTCAGACTATGTGGCTGCTCCGTGTTTCAGCATCTGCGACCTCGGACTGTGTAGCAGCTCCGTGTTTCAGCATCTGCGACCTCGGACTGTGTAGCAGCTCTGTGTTTCAGCAATAGGCCTTGAATGCAAATCTGCAGTTTTGGACACTTATGCATTTCTAATCATTGGTTAAGTACAAAAGTGGTGTAAAATATTATGCAAAACAGATTAAGCATATAGTAATGAGAGAGGACGTTGTATACCTTGGAATGATCAGATGAAGTGATATTATGAATCTAGATACAAGTGATGAAGGGTATCATAATGGCAAAAAGTATAGGCAAAAAGGTGCATTGTGTGGTCCTAACATCCCCCCCAACTCAAGGTGTTGCATGTCCTCAGGCAACTCACTCTGAATCAGAGGCTTGATACCGGCTCTGATCATGTAAATTACTCAAGCTGTAGCTCCAGGCGGTACTGTCTGTTGGCGTTTTGAACCCTTGCACTTCCTGTAATCTTTGCCACGCTTCTGTTTCTGCCTTTTTAGGCAGCTTATAACTGACTTGATATGTTTCTATTGGCAGCCAGAGGAGGGGGAAGTAAAATTTTTATCCTATCCAGTTTTCAGCACAATGTCAAACACACTAGATGTAGCTGGGTACCCTTGAAATTGCTGCTTCTAAGTTGGCCGGACCAAAAGGATTATGTTGTTGTCTCTTTTCTGTGGATTGCTGCCAAAATAGGTTATTGGCCTGGAGGGCAGGAATCTCCATGGTACTGATGCTGTGTTGACATTCTTGGAGCACTACTGACTGTAGCTGTTGGACATGCTCAGTCACCCCTAGTTTCTTTAAGACCTCATAATATTTTGAAATGAATCTGGCTGACCTCTCTGGTTCTGGTCTAATCCAGAGGAGTTTATTGTCCTCATTGTGCTTGGCAGCCAAAAAGTCGCTCTGCCATAAAATTTGATTATGAAGAAAAGAAGTGAATGCTTGGAGTTGAACATCTCCAACAAGAGGATTTATATTGAGCAGCCTATTTTTGGGAATAGCCTCATTATGGAAGTATGCTTCAAAGAAGAGGTGTTGATCCTTGGTGGAGGTAGCTAGGAAAGTCTTGACAAAATCTGTTGGTTGTATTACTTCATGGGATTTTCCTTCTATAATTGATTTAATTTGGAACCATGTAAGTCTCTCCAAGAGAAATAAAGAATAGTTACAAGATGGTTTCCTTGTGGCCATTAGTGTTTGCATCATATCAAAGATCAGGACCAGTCTACCTTTTAAATCTATGTTCTTCTTCTTGAGCTTTCGAACTTCCTGGCGTGTCAGGTCCAATGCTTCCCAATTTGAGAAGGTGTGATTCATCCAGGTTTGCATGTGTACTTGCAGATGTTGGGCCTGTGTCTCGACATACTCCTTCTTCCACTTTTGTATCTCTGTGTGCTCATCCCACGGCTGAGTTTGTGTTTCAGCGTTGGAAGTAGTGGGATTAGGCAAGGTTTGGGTAGATTGTTCCTTGGAAGTGGAGAGATTGACTTGACTGGGAAGTGTGACTTCCTTAATGGGCACTGTTTGTACAGCCTTGTTGACAGCAGTATGGACTTCTCTCTTGATCCTGGAAGGGCTTGCTGGTTCTTGTGTTACAACAGGTTCAGCCTTGATTTTGCTAGGGCCTGCTGGTTCTTGTGTTGTAGCAGGTGCAGTTTTGACTTCAAAAGGGGAAGGAGTGGGGGCTGCTCCTGGTACTGGGACCTGAATTATCTTGTAGCCTTCTTGATGGTAAATATCGCCACATTGGCAACACATGTATTATTTGCATACGCTTTCTGTGGTCTGCTTTGACAAGATTGCTATTCACTCTAAAGCATACTGATTTAATTCTTTTTCATATGCCTCCTTTGCCCTGGCTAATTTTTGCTGATATGCTTCCAACTGAGACTTTAAAAACTCGTTTTCTTCCGAGACATCGGCCAATGTTGGTTTGGATTTAGAGGTGACTGGTTCTTGTGTGGCAGTCATAGTCTCACGAGCTGATGTTTGTGGCGCAGCCACAGGAATGGCAACTGATGCTTGTGAATCAGCCTCGTGGTGTAAGGAGAGTAGTGTTTCAGCACCCTCAACCTCTGATTCCTGTATGTCAATTTGAATATCAGTGGGTGGTTCTTGTGTTTCAGCCACTGAATGGGTGGATGGTTTTTCAGCCATGTTGCTTGATGAAGGAGGTGTTGCAGCATCCTGGGCCTGTGATTCCCGAAATTCAATTTCAACATCAGTGACTGGTTCTTGTGTTGCAGCCACTGGATGGGTAGCTGGTTGTGTTTTAGCTTCTTTATTTAAAACAAATGATGTCTGGGTGTCTGATTCCTGTAACTCAATTTCAATGTCAGCGGCTAGTTCTTGTGTTTCAGTCGTGGCTGTTTCCTGTGTTTCAGCCATGGCTGGTTCTTGTGTTTCAGCCACTGAGTGGGTAACTGGTTCTTGTGTTTCAGCTACCCTGTGTGAGACAGATGGTGTTACAGTTTCTGGGGCGTCTGTTTCTTGTGTTGCAGCACCCGTGGTTGGAAGAGGCAAAGATCCCGGGGTTTGGGAAGTTGAAGATGTACGGCGTATCAGTCGAATAGGTGGGGTGTCTAGGGTAGTGGTCATAAGAGGTGGCCTCATTGATACTCTTGTCTGCTTTTTGCGCAAGAATGGTGGAAACGGGGCAGTCTGCTTTCATTTTTGTCGAGGTATTTTCTGACTAATAGGACAGGGAACATTTTTTGGTTCAGAGTCATCAATGAGAATATGAAGGGCGGGAGTGGATGAATCTGGTAGAGTATGTGGTGGATTAGGTGGGGTAGGGGAAATGACTGGACTGGTTGGTTCTGTGGGAGGGATATGTGGTACTTCGGGGACGTCTGGGGGGTTTTGTTGTTGCTGCTCCTGGGGAATTTCATCAGCTGGTTGAGGGTTTATAGGTGCGTTATTTACTGGGGGGTTTTGTTGGGAAAAACCCCTTTGAATGAGTAATTGGACAAGATGATGGTGGGTAAGTGACAGGGTTGGATCTTTTGCCTTTTGATAGTACGGTACCATATTTTTCAAACAACCCAGTAAATAATAAGGGATATTGAACCGTCTGTTATGACTTAAATGAGAAAGCAGAAGGATTTCATGCTGATACACTACCTGATATCGTCCTTCACATGTAAGGTAACGCTTGATGAATCTTGTGACTTCCGACCATGGAGGTGGTAGTGAACTGAGCTGAACGCCTCTGTCCTTCAATATAATTCTCTCCTCAGGCAGGAAGAAGTTCTGTTGGACATCCCTGATAATATGCTTTCGACTGAATATTCGAGTGCCGTCGGTTGGGAGGCCTAAGACCTCTGCTATGTCTTCCTCTGTTACGGATATGCGAACCCCGTCGACGACAGAATGGTCCTCCTGCAGATTCAGGATAAATTGCAGGACCTACTGTTCATTATACCACTGGAGTCTGCGGAAGTAATTAAGCCACCCTGCCTATTCAAAGATTTGATATGTTGTTGGATAGCATTCGAGCAACGTTGTGGTGGCGAGCTCACTCCTTATGGCAGATCCTCCCATGGCTACTAGCTTAGTAAAATACAGCGTCGAGAGTTTGTGTATCATCTCTGCGCGGAGTGAATTTCCGAGGGACTACATGCAGGAATAGTGATGAAATGCACAGAAAGGTGGTGAACTGGGATGACGGCGATGAGATCGGGTGAAATGATGGTATCGCGGATTTGACATGTACTTCCCCTCCTGTCAAGTGTGGTTAGTACTAATTGTACTTGAATGGTCATAATGACACAGAATCTTTCTCATTAACTATAGCCTAACTGAATTACATAAAATTTACATACCTCGCCTTACCATTTGATTCATTCAGCCAACCAGATATCATGCATGTCCATGGTGCTACTGTTTAGAAGGTTGAACTATAATCTGAGGGCGTAAAATCTTGCTGACGGACGATGGTGAAAGACCGGTGTTTCAGCAAGAGAGAAGGACAAAACAATTATTGTAGATGAAGAACTGTTGATGACTGGTGTTTCAGTATCGGAAGAAAAATGAAAACGTGCTGAGCGGTAGTGTTTCAGCATCGGGAAGAAGTTGAACATGCTAAATAGTGGTGTTTCAGCATCATGAAGAAAAGTCAAACGTGTTGAACAATGGTGTTTCAGCATCGTGAAAAAGAATGATGAAGGGTTGTTGACAATGGTGTTTCGGCAATGGAAAGAGGTGAAACAATTGCTGGACGGAATTTTTTCATCGATGATGGAGGGTGAGAAAAAAAGAAGGGTTGCTGATAATGGTGTTTCAGAAACAAAAGGAAGAAAGTCGAAACAAGTGCTGGACAGAGTTTTTTCGGCAATGAAAATAGTGAGAAAGTGGCAGGTTGGAGAGTTTGGGAGTGGGAAGAAATGAAAAATGCTGAACAGTGGTGTTTTAGCATCGGGAAAAATGATGAAAGGTTGTCGGTAACGGTGTTTCAGCAACAAAAGGGAGAAAGGCGAAACAAGTGCTGGACGGAGTTGTTTCGGTAAAAATGATGAGGAAATAGCGGACTGGCGTGTTTTGGAAATGGGAAGAAATGAAAAGTGCTGAACAATGGTGTTTCAGCATCGGAAAGGAAGTCACCAGTGTTCCTCAGCAGTGTTTCAGCATCGTGAAAGCTTGTCTCTTTGAAGAAAGATCGGCCTCTCCTGTGCTTTGATCGGGATCCTGCAAAAATCGATTGTAGAACGATATTTCTTGACAGGGATTATTAGTAAATGAAATCTAATATAATCTAATCTAATACTAAAGGAAAATTTTAAAAGAATTAATTGTTACTAGGGGTAGAAACCCCCTCAACGAAAATAAAATGAGCGTCTTCCATGCATGTAGCCTTGAAATCTTCTTTAGAAATAGGTTTCTGGTACAGACGGAGCCGATGACCATTTACAAGTAATGGAGTTCTGGAGTCATCAATTGTAAGGAGCCTTACTATTCCATTAGGGAAAACTGTGTCGACTTCGTAAGGTCCTAACCATCTTGTGCGCAGTTTCCCTTGAAATTCTTTGAACCGGGAATCATACAGTAGAGCCCAATTACCTTTTTGGAACTGCTTGTTCTTGATATTTTTGTCATGCCATTGTGATCTTTGTTGTTGGATTACGGTTGTTTGCTGAATGGCATCTAGTCTTTTCTCATCTAGTTCATTAAGCTGCTGCAGCCTAGCTGTCTGTGCATCGGTTAGATCAAGGTTGGCAGCTAAAGAAGTCCTTAAGGTTTTTATTTCAAATTCCACAGGAAAGACAACACTCTTTCCATAGACCATTTCATAAGGACAAAACCCTGTAGTATTTCTCCAGGTAGTTCTGTAGGCCCATAATGCTTCAAGGAGTCTGTTGGACCAATCCTTTCTACTTTCCTTCACTGTTTTTGTGAGAATGGCTTCTATTACTTTGTTTTTTCTTTCCACCTGTCCATTG